>VHZZ01014586.1:23748-39277 GCA_009801015.1 Silene noctiflora
AATACTTACCTAAAACAAAATAGGAAAATAATAATTAAATTAATCCAGAATTAGGAAACTTGGACAATTTCCTAAATCGAATAAACTACTAATTATGAAAACTAAATTTAGGAAATATATGACAACCAATATTGTGCTTGTCTATGCACTTTCTCCAACTCCCTAGTCGACCTTTACTTGATGTCCAAGCAAGTATTAAACTTGGCGCCCAAGTAATGGAGTGAAACCATTGCTGAACCGTAGCTGAGTCTGTTTCCTGGAGCATTCAACTGAACAGTCGTGGAGACTGTTCATTTCATCCACTTCCCGCATTATTTTCGCATCAGTAGTTGCTTAGTACTCCGATCTTGATGGAAGTTGGTATGATATATGGACTGTAACACCCCCATCTACAAAGGAGCCTTAACCAGACCTTCCCTAGCAGATATGGGTGTTACCATCTCAGTTGCCGAGGAATAGTATATCACAACGCCAATAAAAGAGCAATTACAATCAATTACATATTTAAACTCGGCAAAAAGAAAGATACAATTGGTGGCCATAAAACTATACTTAGCTACTCATGGCATGACTCGGTGGAAGACACGTCCCTCCAAAGCACCTAAACTAGCTCCATGAAACAACACCTGTTAAGACCGACTGCTCACCATAAGGATCACCGCAGACACCACACAAAGAGAAACACAAACAAGCACACCCGGTTAGTAACTGAAGGACATCATAAAAGAAATAACATACACGAACACACACCCCAACTCCAATGTATCTCGATTCACCTGACTGGCACTGAGATGCCGTCCTGCCAGATTACCAGTCGCAACTAATAATCCACACCGCCAGTGGGGACCGTAGCCTTACCACCTAAGCCCCGCTCAAAACCATAGAGCGATAACCCAAGGACCATTAATGTGCACGTCCCCCTTGTGACGTGAACCACAAGGGGCGGAATAAGGGCGTGAAGTCATTCCCGAAAATGACTCCACTCAGTCGGGGACGCACCCCACACAAACACAAAACAGAATACCATACCATCAACGCCACCACACATGACACATAACATCAATCAACAATACTGAGTAGGAAAACCTACCTTTAGCGATCCATAATTAGCATCACATTCCCATGACTGTAAGAAAACCGCCAACCATACACCTAACAATAAGGTAAGACCTTATTACTAACAACCATAACCACGACAAAACTTAAGGATGATGATGATGATAATGACTTACTTATCCTCGTCATACCGGTGACAAAACCGCAACCCGACTCTAGTCTCCATCTCCATGGTAGGCTCCCAAGGTGAAGGGTGGAAAAAAAGTGATGAGGAGAAAGGTGTCGTCGATCTAGGTTTAGGAGAAATGAAGTGTAAACTAATTTGGGTTTACGACTTTGCGATTTATATTAAAACGCTGAACCCGACTTACTCGATCGAGTAAGTAAACTACTCGATCGAGTGGTCTCTACTTGATCGAGTCACTGGACTACTCGATCGAGTATTCCACGCTAGATCAAGTTCTCCGAACTTAAAGGTGCTAAGTCTCAAGGTTCGCTCTAACGAGGACCCCAAGGTCAAACATGTGTCTAAAATCAGTCAACGAGTCCCTAACGGGATGGGTATTACAGTCTTCCCCCCTTAAAAAGAATTTTGTCAACGGAGTTCAAATCCTCTACTTCCCGACCCAAATGTAAGCCAAAACTAAGGTGTCTAACAACATAACTCGACAAAACCACTATAAAGATGGTATGCTCCTATAAAACCACTATTAGTCATCATCATCATCATCTACTCCCTCCACAAGTACACCCATCGCTATCCATTACCTCTACCAACTATCGTAACACACACGCTATGCCAAGAATAACCACACGCATGTACAACAACCATACTTAGCCATAAATCAACAATGCATATATTTATAATTCCATATACATCATTTAGCAACGATTAACTTACTCAAAAGACGACGTTTTTGCAACACTTTTAAACGTGACATTACTCACCATTACTATCCGCTACTTCCACTATACCATCAAACAACACGGTATCTCCGCCATACAAGGTATAACTACACACATACGTAACCACCCACATATATGACCATCAACACATACATAACCCCAACCGTACTATCAAAGCTTTCATATAATCACACACGTATATAACCACAAACGCCCTAGAAAAATCTATATGTAATTCCACATAAATGTATACTAGCTGTCAAGGTAGCAATTAAATCATTTAATAACGGGTAAGACGACAATCAAATTATTTAATAAAAATTGAATTATGCCACAAGACCCAGTTTTGCAGCATTCCCATGCACGACTTTACTCTTCCCCTCTTAAAAGGAACTTCATCCCCGAAGTTCACCTCTAAGATGGTTTACTCACAAAACGAAGGTCACATGCCCCTCCCCCTGCGTTACAAGACTAAAATTGTATCCATGCGATCATGTTAGATGAAAACCCACAACACAAGGATGATTCTGCCATGCCCTACAAATACCACTAGGCATACATAGCAATTGAAAGATAACCTAATGTCGACATGATATCATCGCGACCGACTCGAAGACTACAAAAAAGTTAGCAACTTCATATGACTCAGATACAACTCATATACAAATATCGAATACAAAGTAACTATCTCTGATCATAACAACGACATAAGGCTCAACAAAACACCCCCCCTCATCTCATGTCACACAAGGAAACGGTATCAGCTCTTGACTCCCAGACACTCGATCGAGTGATCGCCATACTTGATCGAGTAACCGTTACTCGATCGAGTTGCTTCTACTCGGCCGAGTACATAAGGATCAGAGAGCACCTAGAATATGTTTAGAACTTACTCGATCGAGTTGCCTCTACTCGATCGAGTACGGGGTAAGCTACTCGGTCAAATTCTTTCTACTCGATAGAGTGTGGCCAGTTCAGAACGCTCTAATTTCCTGCAAAAGAACACAAGGTAACAAAGAAACATGCAAGTTCCGGGATTCTATCCCCACACCATCATATATATATATATACACACACAAAAGTCTAAAATAACAAGTCACGAGTGTGGCCTTATGGCCGATTACATGACCAAAAATATCCGAGATACAAAAGAAAATCCAACATAAGTCTAATAACACCATCATAAAACAAGATTAGAATGACCACTCAAGGGTACTCGCCGATGTCCTCCTCCATTTCTTCGGTACCTCCAGCCCTCGATGTGCCAGCTCTTGAGGGTCCCGCCATGTCTTCTCCTCCTGTGGCTGCTCCTGTCTCCGATTCCCCGCCGGTCCACTATGGTGCAAGGCATCCATAAGGGTAGCTCTCCGGAATTCCCCAAGTGCTCCTATCCACCCCATAGTTGTGGAATACATCATTATCATCCCCCGGGCATCTCCACCAACTGGCTGGGCCAAGTTGGTTCCCACATTCTACTGAATGGCCAACTTGTTCGATACCCTTTCTGTGAGCTCACTCACCTGCATTTGGTGGCTATAGGAAGGGAGGTAACCGGGGTACTGGTTCTGAGGCGGTCCCTGATGCACAAATGGTGGTCCTCCAACCACCTCTCTAGCCCTCCGGGGTACCCTACCCTCCCTAGCGACCTGGTCCTCCTCCCTCACATGGTCTCCCCCAACCAGCTCAGACAACTTCTCAAGAAGGTCATCGATGATCAGATAGGTCTGCTTAGGAAGATTGACTTCCTCACTTCCAGGTGCAGCCTCCGCTAACGGTTCAGTCACAGGAAGGTAGTCCGCGACAGACAACCTCATCCAACTCCTACCCCTCACTCTCCAAGCTAGACCCTCACCCGATAACTCTTGCAACCATTTCTGTCGAATGAAGTAGGTCTTTTCCAAAGTCAGGACAACGACATTAAGGGGTTTAAGAGCATAAGAAGCGTCGAAGTCTGTCAACCTCTCGGCTAGCCGGCTGGCGATAGCGCCGCAACTAAGGTGTCGGGTCGAAGACTTAGCCATCAAGGCCAAGCTAGCGTACACTATTTCCGATGCATTATAGGTCCAACGCTTTTCCGGGGCGGGGTTAAGATACGAGAACAAAAACATAACCTCTTGTGAGTTTATCTTACTCACATCCTTTCTACAATACAACAAACAAGTCAAGGACCGAAGGAAAATCTTTAAGGTCACATATGGCACATCGTTGATCAACGTAGCACTGGTGGTAAGGGCGGCTCTACCGGTGATCGCAGGTAGGTAGGTACTAGCCTCACTCTCAAGTGGGACATCCCTAAGATACCCCTTCTTAGGCCGAGCGAGCCTAAGGTGGTTAACAAACTGATTCAAGGTCAAACTAAAGCTAGTGTTCATTAACCTGAAACCCACCGTTTTCTCAGCTACATCATAAGCAAAAGAGATCATGAATTCTAAGGTCAGGAAGTCATATGAATGTTTCCTCAGTCTATACAACCCCTCCAAACCCAAGATCTTGAAGATATAGCGCACATTCACCTCAATCTCCAAGGTCTCCAACACCCCCGTATCTATGCACCTTGTGGGCTTCAAGGTGCGCCCCAACAGGTTCACAAAAGCTTCTCTTTAATCAAAGTTACGGAAAACTACCGTCGGATACTGAGGCACCGACGGAACCACGGGTCCACGACTCCCCTCTCCCACCTCCTGCGCTGCTCTACTCCTCTTGCTCGGCTGTCGGGTAGCAACATTCCTCGACATCTGTAGTTAGCCAAACATGGGGTTTTACAAACTAAAAGTGAAATTCCGAGGGTGTTATATCTAAAACAACGCTTAAGATGAGTTTCCTTTGTAAAACATGCAAATTGTAACCAACATGACCCTGCTAACCCTATTTACTCTTTTTCCAAAATCAATAAGATGAATTAAATGTTGAAATCCAAGATTTGAGCAAATTTGCAACAAGAATCCAGGTAAGTTTTACCAAATTAAAGCTTAAAATACCGATTATTGCAAAGAAAAGGGAACAAAATTCCAACTTTTAGACTAAAAGGACGAAGTTTTAAGACGAATTTTCCTGTGAAATTAGCTATAATCAATCACCAAATATGATAATACTATCATCCCCTACACTTTTCCATTGTTTAAAGGTGGATTAAGTTGACAAAATTGAAAATTTTGAGACAAACCCTAGAAAAATCCGGGTTGGTTGTTACAAAAATTTGAGCTAAACTTGAAGTTTCTAGCATCAATAACAAGGTTTTAAGGTATTTCTATCAAATCGACCAATTATTATGCAATACTAAGACATAAAATCGAAATTTTCAGCATGTACCCTATTCATGGTTCCCTAATTGCTTCAAAAATCAAAGAGGAAAACTGAATTTACCTTGAATTGGTTTGCAAACCGAATCAAAGAAGATGAACTAGAGGGATTCAGAAGCACAAGAACACATAATCACCAAGCCTTGTAGTAGAAAGTAGGGTTTTTGAGATGATTTTAAGTTAGATAGAAGAAATAAATTGTAAAGAATGAGGAAATTTGAAGATATAAGTCTCAGAATTCTTTTAAAGATCTCGTGTTTCAACAGCGGTACTCGATCGAGTTAAAGGCGCTTGGTCGAGTACTTAAGAAATAGAATAATCACCAATTCTGCCAATTACAGATACTCGGTCGAGTGCTCATATACTCGGTCGAGTTAGGCCTATTCGGTCGAGTTGCCCTTGCACTCGGTCGAGTAAGACAAAAAAACGAGCAACAGTTTATCGTGCGATGATTGGTCCCCCTTCAAAACATTGATTCGTTCGGAGTCTAAGGTGTACCTAGGACTCGTCACTAGTTATCTTCCAAATCGACACTATTAGATATCGTCACTAAACATACAATAAAACATCCCGACAAAACATTATAAAACTTACTCCATCCCATACCCGATCATATGCAAGTCCATTAGGTACAACGATCTTCTATCCAACTCACATACCCATCTATTCCACAACTATAATAGGTTCATATCTGTCATCACATACTACAACAGGTAAACCGATTACCCGACAGACGTACTACCGCATAATCACACACATACATTTCATACACCCTACTTGTTCTATCCCCCGATTTACGCATACAATAATAAGGGCAATCATGTACCATATGTATCACCAATTTTCACATGACATCACTTTTGTACACATATCTTGCACATAACATACATGTTCATATACTCCCCGACTCCACATCCCCATTTGCAGTGGCTGGTTTAAGCATATTAAGGCCAAGATTTTGGAATGAGGGCGCCTTCCCACCCAAAATCAATTTCAAAGGGGGCTCCCAACCTACATACACCAGATTCATTTTATTTGACTCTCTACGTTCATTGGGTTCATTGGTTACAGGTTCTAAAACCGTCGCTCTGATACCACTTTGTAACACCCCCATCTACCAAGGAGCCTTAACCAGACCTTCTCTAGCAGATATAGGTGTTACCATCTCGGTTTCCCGAGGAATAGTATATCACAACGCTAATAAAAGAACAATTACAATCAATTACATATTTAAACTCAGAAAAAAGAAAGATACAACTGGTGGCCATAAAACTATACTAAGCTGCTCATGCCATGACTCGGTGGAAGACACGTCCCTCCAAAGCACCCAAACTAGCTCCATGAAATAACACCTGCTAAGACTGAGTGCTCACCATAAGGATCACCACAGACACCACACAAATAGAAACACAAACAAAGTACACCCGGTCAGTAACTAAAGGACATCATAAAAAAAAAAACATACACGAACGTACACCACAACTCCAATGCATCTCCATTCACCTGACTTGCACCGAGATGTCGTCCTGCCAGATTAGCAGTCGCAACCAGTAATCTACACCAAAAGTAGGGACCGCAGCCTTACCACCTAAGCCTTGCTCAAAACCATAGAGCGATAACCCAAGGACCATTAATGTGCACATCTCCCTTGTGACGGAAACCACAAGGGGCATAATAAGGGCGTGAAGCCATTCCCGAAAATGACTCCACTCAGCCGGGGACGCACCCCACACAAACACAAAACAGAATACCATATCATCAACGCCACCGCACATTACACATAACATCAATCAACAGTACTGAGTAGGAAAACCTATCTTTAGCGATCCGCAATTAGCATCACATTCCCATGATTGTAAGAAAACCGCCAACCATACACCTAAAAATAAGGTAAGACCTTATTACTAACAACCATAACCGCGACAAAACTTAAGGATGACGATGATGATAATGACTTACCTATGCCCGTCATACCGGCGACAAAACCGCAACCCGACTCTAGTCTCCATCTCCATGGTAGGCTCCCAAGGTGAAAGGAGGAAAAAAAGGTGATAAGGAGAAAGGTGTCGTCGATCTAGGTTTAGGAGAAATGAAATAAAAACTGATTTGGGTTTACGACTTTGCGATTTATAGTAAAACGCTGAGCCCGACTTACTCGATCGAGTAAGTAAACTACTCGATCGAGTGGCCTTTACTCGATCGAGTCATTGGACTACTCGATCGAGTATCCCACGCTAGATCGAGTTCTCCAAACTCAAAGGCGCTAAGTCTCAAGGTTCGCTCTAACGAGGACCCCAAGGTTAAACATGTGTCTAAGGTCAGTCAACGAGTCTCTAACGGGGCGGGTATTACATGGAATACCATAGGCAATCATCATGTGATGATGATATTGATGATTGTTGTATGTCATTAGTTCTGATTTTGAGATATACGTGATATTCTTGAAATCAATTGTTTTACTTATTGATTATTATGAGTTTGTTTTTATGATCATTGATTATGTATTAATGGTTGGTATTCACAAGAAAATTGTGATGACTAAATATATTTTGGAAGATGTTTTGCATTTATATATATTAGGATTACAATGACAATGATGATGATAGAGTTGAATTTGTTCATTTATGTTGTTTTGAGTTTCGATAATTCTACCTGGTTACTACATTTTTGAGCATCAAAGTGGAATTAATAATGTATATTACTCCGTATTACTTTGTGTTTCTTTGGATAACGGAACACGTACATTTCTTGATGTTGATTAAATTTGAGTCCAAATCACGAATTCTTTGTGCTTTAACTATTAATCAATCTTATCTTGGGTTATTGGTTACATGAGTTGAATTGTGTTATAATGTGTATTTAGGCAAATAAAATCTTTAGTGTTTCATCTTTAGCCGTCTTCGTATCTTCTTTTAGCCTTTAATATTGGCACTTGAACAATCAACCAAGTACTGTACCATTTTTTAGCCCTTCTCTCCCGTTTTTATCTCCTTGTTTTTTGCTTTTGTTTTGTGAATATTATGGTGTTGCTTTGTATTACATACTGCACCATTTTGTGTTCAACTTTATGTGATGCATGTCGTTGAATCCATTTTCGGGAAGCCTATAAAGTATCAGTTTGCCAATTTTATGAATGTTGTTAATTTCCGAGTTTTTTTAATCATCGTAGACTACATTGCTCCTAACAAATACTCACAAATTTCAATTATTTTACATTAACATAGTTATGAAGGAATATGGGTATGATATAGGTACCAAACTACCAACTACCGTTCCATATATTGCAATTGTGTTTCTTTGTCAGATGATTAATAGAGAACTTAAGGTGAATTTGAAGCCTTCTCTTAGAACAGAAAAACTTAAGTAGAGCATTTGCTTGGTTGACGGTTAAGTAGATTAGTTCCTGGAAGAGATCCTGTCAGAAAGTCTAGCATAAGCAAGCACGATACGATATCTTCTTACCCGACGGTTACGTCTTAAGTTGTTCAAGCAAGCGCTCAATTGGGACATTTTCTCGAAAAACTCGGGATCTCAATCTCAAAGAGCCTATCAACACGCCCTTTTTGATCGAGTTATAACTATATAGACTATAGTGAATTCAGAGATTACTTTAAGGTGATTATTGAGAAAACTACCACATTTTTCAATAATTCTTAAAAACATACAAACATTTTCCTAGGCTCTTTTCTTTTGCAATGTAATATTTTAGTACCTAATGTAGGAAGATGTTGTTGTAAGGAATTGAATAATTGTGATTATTGATATTGATACCAAACAATACAAGGGTTACAATCCTTTTATACTAATTACAAGAAAGACCTAATTACCGAATCTAGCTAGGAATAGAAGAAGGAAATTACAAGAGTTGGAAATATTAACAAAACAATTATAAACCATAATTAGGAAATATTCTTAACACGCTCCCGCAAGACGGACGACCCGAAAGCAAGACCGATCTTGGAGAGTAACAAGGTGAACCGAGGACGATGAAGCGGTTTGGTAAGGACATCAGCAAGCTGATCATCGCCTGGAATGTGTTGGAAACGAAGTTGGACATTGTTGAGAAGGTCACGAACAAAGTGAAAGGCGAGAGCCAAATGTTTCATTCGAGAATGAAAGACGGGATTTGCAGAATAATGGGTAGCACTGAGGTTATCACAGTAAATAACCGGTGTAGAGAGATCAATGAGACCGAGTTCATGAAGGAGAGAATGAAGCTAAATAAGCTCAGCGGTGGTTGTGGCAACAACACGAAATTCAGCCTCGGTGGAAGATCGAGCAATAGCACGTTGCTTCTGAGAAGACCAAGACAAGGCATTACGCCCCAAGTAAGTAACGAAACCAGTGGTGGAACAATAGGAATCACGATCGCCAGCCCAATCTGCATCACAAAATGCATGGAGACGGAGAGGAGAATCACGAAACAGTTGAAGACCAATATGAGGGGTACCATTAAGATAACGAAGGAGCCATTTGAGAGCACCCCAATGAAGCTCAGTCATTTTGTGCATAAACTGAGCAAGTTTGTTAACCGTAAAGGCAATGTCGGGACGCGTGAAGGATAAGTATTGTAGGCTACCAAGCAGAGCTCGATAGTCGGTGGAATTAGGTAGCTCAGGACTACCGTCATTATGAAGTGGAGGATGGACAACCACGGGTGTGGTGGCAGGTTTGGCCTCGTGAATTTTGTGTTGGTGCAATAAATCATGGATATATTTGGATTGTGTCAAGAGTAGACCTTGGGAATTAGGGATGACCTCGAAACCTAAAAAATACGAGAGTGTGCCTAAATCTTTAAGAGCAAAGCGTGTGGCGAGAGACTCAATAAAGGTGGAGACATGACTCGGGTTTGGACCGGTGACAATAATGTCATCGACATACACAAGTAAATAAAGGGTGAGTGATGGTGTCGTGCAAATAAATAAAGATAGGTCAGCAAGTGAGGCCGTGAAGCCGGTTTGAACTAGGTGATGCTTCAGTGTCGTGTACCAGGCACGGGGAGCTTGTTTAAGACCGTAGATGGCCTTAGTGAGCTTACACACATGCGTAGGGTGTTCGGGGTCAGTGAAACCCGGTGGTTGTGTCATATAAATTGTATCAGTTAACATACCTTGGAGAAACACATTATTAATATCAAGTTTTCGGAGTGACCAACCACGAGCGAGCGCAAGAGACAGAAGAGTGCGAACGGTGGTAGGCTTCACAACGGGGCTAAACGTCTCAGAGTAATCAACCCCGGGACGTTGGTGGAAAACCTTCGCAACAAGGCGAGCTTTATATTTATCAATAGTATTGTCGGGATTATATTTGATACGATAAATCCATTTGCAGCCAATTACATTGTAGGACGGGTTGGGTGGGACAAGAGTCCATATCTCATTCTTCTGGAGAGCACCATATTCAGCGAGCATTGCATCACGCCACAAGGGATTGACAAGAGCTTGTTTGGTGGTGTGAGGAAGTCGAGATAGAGGAAGAAGAGTGGCTAGTTTGACATATTTGGGATTGGGTTTTCTTATGTTGTTGACTAATCGGGTGACAGCTCGAGGTGGTGGTAGTGGTGGTGGGGGGAGAAGAAGAGGGTGCGGCAGGGGCCGGGGTTTGAGAGGCAAGGGAAACAGGGGTGAGAGGCGAGGCAGGGGTCATGGGGGAGTCCGTGGGAAAGTGGGCAGAGGGTTGTGGGGAGGTAGGGATGGTGATGAGGGTGAGGCAGCGGAAGGGATAGTTTCATGAAACCAGTCATGAACAGTGAGGGTTAGCGTGGATTGGGTGGTGGGTGGTAGGAGAGTTGGGTAAGGGAATGTAGTTTCAACAAATTTTACGTGATGTGAAATGTAAACTTTATGGGTGAGGGGATCAAGGCAATAATAAGCACTTTGGGTGGGTGAATATCCAACAAAAACGCAAGGTTTTGAGCGAGGGTCAAGCTTGTGGGTTGAGTAGGGACGGAGCCAAGGGTAACAAAGGCATCCAAAACTTCGAAGTTTGGTGTAATTGGGAGGGTGGCCGAACAACTTGAGGAAGGGAGATGAGTAGTTAAGTGTGGGTGTGGGTAAGCGATTGATTAGATAGGTCGCAGTTGTAAAGGCATGGGGCCAAAGAGTGGAGGGTAGTCGAGCATGGGTGAGAAGGGCTAGGCTAGTTTCAACAATATGACGGTGTCGTCGTTCAGCGTACCCATTTAGTTCGGGGTGTGGTGAGGCGTGGTGAGGTGGCTAATACCATGATCATTAAGAGTATGTGCCATTTTAATATATTCCACCCAATGTCGGAAAACATTTGTAATATGGAACGATTAAAGTATTTTTCAACTAATTTGCGAAACCAAATGAAAATAACAGTGGCATCAGATTTTAATTTTAAGGGATATAACCAAATATACTTAGTAAAATGATCAACAAAAATAATGTAATATTTGAAAGAATCATATGAGGTTATAGGTGAAGACCATAAAAATTAAACCTAAAGGAGCTTGAGACAATAACGAAGATCACGAAAATTCTAGCTTGTGACTCTTGTGAACATGGCAAGAGTTACAGTAGTCTAAGGATGAATTACTAGTTTTTATTGGAAAATTAGAACTTAAATAACGTATTATCTTCGACGAGGGATGACCAAGACGATGATGCCACGCTAGGTTGTTGGATAAAGTGCTCATGTGCGCGGACGTTGAGGAGGGTGCCATTCATAGACGCCACCTTTAGACGTGCCACTTAGGAGAATCCGAGCCGTTTGAAGATCCTTTATAAAAAACCAGTTTGTGAGAACTCAAAATAAGCATTGTTGTCAAGACAAAATTGTGAAACCGATAAAATATTGCGAGAAACAGTGGGAACAAATAGTACATTCTGAAATTTAAGTGTTGAATTAGAAGAGAGTGTGACACTGAACGAACCTATGCGAGAGATAGGAAGGGCCGAGCCATCCCCGATGATTATTTCATCGCTCCTATCATATGGGTGGCGAAGAGCGAGGTTGTCAAGATTATTAGTGATATGGTGGGTGGCGCCACTGTCAACGAGCCAGGGACGAGGTGATGATGTACCTGAATTGTTAACAGTGGCCGAGTTGGCTTGCGGTTGGGGATGGCGAGGTTGAGAGCGGTTTGAAGTGAAAGCAGTGGAAGGTGGAAACACAACATTAGGGTAATCACGTTTGAATTTGTAACAGTTAGAGATGACATGACCTATAGCTTGACAATATTGACACTTACCTTTGAATGGAGCAGGGGTGTAGGAGTCATCAAGATAAGGGGTAGAGGAGGTGGAGGCACGAGAGGTGTTATGGTGTAGGTGCGGGTGGAGGCTCGACTAGTGGAGGCTGCGTAGGCTGACACGGGGAAAGGGGTAGGTTTGGTATGATGTTTTTGGGTGAGTTCAAAGTTTATAAGCTTCTCATGGAGGACATCAAAGGAGATGGGATCATCATGAGCATTGACCGCATCGATAAGGTCTTTGTAAGTGGTGTAGTCTAGGCCGCGGATGATGTGAGCAATGACATCTTTCGAGTCCATGGGTTTGCCAAGAATAACAAGTTTGTTAGTGCAAGATTTGATTTGGTGCATATAGTCGGAGATGGTTTGGTCGGTTGTTTTGGAGATTGATTTGAGACGGTCTTTGATTTGGAGAATGTGACCTCGGGATGATTTGGCATAGGTGTTGTAAAGGATGGTCCAAACATCACAAGAGAGTTTGGGACACGCATAATAATGGCATGAGTTTCGGGTGAGAGGGTACCTAGGAGGGCTCCTTTAAGCAGTTGGTCTTGACGTTTCCAAGTCATGAAGGCCGGATTAGGGGCAGTTGCAGACTTTTCATCGTCAGTAGGTGCGGCTAGGGGCTCGGATGGGCAGGGAAACGATCCATCGAGGTACTTGAAAAGATCATATCCAAAGAGGAACGAGGAAACTTGGTCTTGCCATTGCATGAATGTCAATGGAGTTAGTTTGTCAACCATAGATAGGTTGACAAGGTAGAGGGGTGAGCTTGGCTCGTGAAGGTTGGCTATGGTGCTCGAAGAACTCGACATGGTGGTTGAGGATGAAGAAGACTAGGATTTAGGATCGAAAAATTCCTGATACCATGTAAGGAATTGAATAATTGTGATTATTGATATTGATACCAAACAATACAAGGGTTACAATGCTTTTATACTGATTACAAGAGAGACCTAATTACCGAATCTAGCTAGGAATAGAAGAAAGAAATTACAAGAGTTGGAATATTAACAAAACAATTATAAACCGTAATTAGGAAAACTATACATTAGGAAATATTCTTAAAAGTCGTGGCCTATGTGTTTTAGTGTCTAATGTAGGAGTTTGTTTTATTGTCACGTGCTTTTAAATTATAGAGTATATGACTTTTGAATTTACAGGCAGGTATTGTCTTATTAATAAATTTATTTTTAAAGTCTCTAAAGTTGTATGTTTTAAACATACAATGATACTTGGTTTGATTATAATTGTCAAGGAAATTTTCAAAACTACTATCTCCTCCGGCTCCGTTCAGTTATTTGTTTGACTTGATTAAAAATAACCCTCACAAGTTATTTGTTTGGCATGATTAAAATAATACTCATAAAGAGTAAAAAGATAAATAAATGATTAAGATGGAATAAATACACAAATATTGAATGAGTATAATTTTTTTAAGACTATTGTAACCCATGAATTATATACGCCCGTGCATTTTGCACGAGCACTGAGCTAATTTTTTAAAAACGAAAACCAAGGTTCTTTCATAACAACACATGCAATGACGAAAAAGAGAGCCCACGTCCTTACCAATAAATTATTGAGAGACCGTCTGTCACAAAACTTTATATTTATTTAATAATAACATAGAGAATATATGCTTGCAATCAAATTTATAAGTCAATAAGAACGGAAACATAATTCTTGACTTTCTTTTTCTCGTATCTATGATACAAAATTATAAAGGCAAGGAGAATAATATGATGTGGAAGAGCAAAAATATTTTGTTTGAAGTAAATATTGTACACTTAAACTTCTATATACGTAATACAAAATATGAAAATGGCATAACTAATTGTAAGCCTTCTTTAATTTTTATAACAAAATCAATAGTTTTACTTTTGTTATAAAGACTCTAACTACAGAATATAATACTTCAATAACCTCTCTTAAACTGATGTGTACTAATGAGTTTAAACTTAATTAGTTTTTAGTGAACGAACTCCCAACAATATTCTGAGTTTTACGAATCTCTTAATAAAGCTGTTGTAAATATGTGAAATTTGATCTTCACTCTTGCAATGCATAAGATCAATTGTTCCACCATTACATAAATTTCTTAAACAGTAGTATTTGACATTAATATACTTACTTCGTCCGTGTTGCACCACATTTTTTCATAACCTAATTGTTGAGGTGTTGTCATGATATGTTTTAGTAGATTGATTTTCTTACTAATAATTCATCTAGTATTCTTCCCATCCAGACATCTATATAGCTTGGCAAGCAACAACCACATCGACCACAAATTTTACTATTGTACTAGACAAAGTGACAATAAGTTTCTCTTTAGACGAACATGACATAACACATGTTTCAAACATAAAGACCTAACTAAAAGGTATTGTTTCGATCATCTTGATCTCTTGTATTTTAATATCCCTGATTTTAGTCTAAAAATAAAATTACATTTATACACAAAACTCGCGAAAATACGGGATACAAAGTCTCTTGTAACAAAATTCTTTTTATAACAAAATAATACAAAACAAAATAGAATTTTTACAAAGTCATTAAGTAATCTCGTAACTTGAAAAATCCTAATTTGAAAATCCTTATGAGATGCATTAGAAGTAACCCCAAAACAAAATCAAAAGACAGAGAAAAACTACTCTATGAAGGGTAACTCAAAAGAGAGAAACACATCCAACCAAGAAGCTGAGTTACAGACATTACCTCAATGGAAGCGACCTAATTTTGGTCATGGAGTGGATTTTAATGCGAAGAATTGATAACGGATGAGGCTTTAATCGATTCGAACCCGATCCATTGCCATTCCTAATGATGAGTCCATTTGGTTCACTTGTAGCGCAATGGTTTCAAGTCCTAATTTTAATTTATACATTTCGAGTTTTAATTTAAACCAACGTCTTTAAATTCAAAGCAAAATCCACCCATGTATTTCTTCTTTTACATGATGTAAGAGATTTTAGAATGGCTAATTAATCCATTTAGACATAATAATTTTTTGTTTTCTCTCTCTCTCTCTGTTTTTTTTTTCTTTTTTTTTTTT
>VHZZ01014586.1:39357-49686 GCA_009801015.1 Silene noctiflora
TTCTTACACAGGACCTACCCGGCTCTTCGAGTCGGACTTTATTATTACATTATTTGAAAAGGAAAGTAAACTAAGGATGGGGTTGACAAACAGGAAAGGTTTCTTGAGGGGACGATCTGAGCTTACCAAATGAGCAAAAACTTCCTTTCTCTTCTTTTCCAATTGAGCTTCATAGGAGTACATGCAACAAGACACACTTACGCCTCGAGGACGTAGCAATTTATAGGAGAAAGATCTAATTGTAGAGAAAGTAGATAAATTGTGTCTCGGAGATTCATCTCTTTGGTTATGATTCTTCTTGGAGGTAATAATTCTCTTTTTCTCGCTCACATGACGATTAGAAGGGTACCTGCAAAGCATACATGAAATAGGGGCACATGATATTTTACCAAACGAATAAGTCTTGTACGTTTTAGGACTGACTGAGAAACGAAACGGCTGGTAATCATTTGAATCATAAGGGGTTTGAGAGTAAATAGAAGAGTTGGCCATGTCATTCACCAATGAATTAGGAGCGTCAACCATAAAGCTTCCTTGGAGGATTTGAATACCAGGAGGAGAGAATTGTCACAAGTAGAGGACGAACTCGGACTCACGCCACAAATAGAGGACGCCCATGAACTAGTACCATGAGTCACATTGATGACTTCTGATGAAGAAAAAGCCGTGTCTTCCTTTACCACCATCATCTTAAATTTTCGCCTTTTAGAACGTCTCCTCATCTTCTTCTTCCTACAATGATCTCTTTTAGTTCCTCCCTCCTTAGTTACCTCGATATTAAGGATCTGAATTGTTATAGTGGACAAGTCTCTTTTATGGTAATGGCTCACCTTATTACCTTGAAGTAACTTTTGGTAATCTTGTCCGAAGATCCTTAGTCGAGAATTTCCTCCACCCTTTTTTGAGAACTTAAGAACCGACTTGTTCGAAATATGCTCATTCTTCTCTAAATTAGTATTCCAATCAATCCCACAAGTACTTTGAGCATCAGTCCTCTCCATATTCACACTCACATTATCCTTTATACTCACATCACTATAAACCTCAGTCACCTCCATTCTCACACTTTCACCATCTTTTAATTCATTTCAGCATCTGAAACGTGCCCAGAATCAGAAACATGCGCATGCTTCTTACTGTTTCTATCCATGCCATCCGCAGGAGCGCCCACTAATACTCTTTTGCCATTTTCTTTAATAAGAAGGTGACCTTTAACCACATCTAATTCCCTTATAACATCCTTATTTCTGGGTTCGACCACCAGTGCCTCCACCAGATCCATTTTAGCTTCCAAAAACCTGTTCAATTTCATATATGCAACCGACCTACGAAATAGTGCCTTAACATTAAGAGGAAATGTGTCCAAAATTATGGAGCACAAATCCGAAGCAGCTCTGTATTCCTTAAGTTTCAGGGCACATGCAACCAAATTAGAATTAAGGGAAACAACAAGGTCAGGTAACGATTGAATATCTTCACCTCCAATAGTTCCCAAGCTCAAACTAAGAAGTTTACACGCTTCATCGTAACACGCTGCGGCCCTATCAAAATAATTTTGCCTAAAAAACCCATTTCCCTTATCTTTAAGCTCCCTCACCTCCGACATGGCTGACAAAGCTGGCCCCTGCATTTTCATAAAATAACCTAGCATCCTATCCCCATCATCCTCCATAAACCCATCGCTAACATGAGCACAAGCAAAAGCTTCAAGAAATTTATGATAAACGGTAGAGGAAGACATAGATACAATACTAAAAAAAAGTGAATACAACAGACATCAAAATCCCCCAAATAAACAGAAACCACTAATCTGAAATGACAGTACGACCCCTCAATACTGTACCAATAGCCAACAAACAACCTTCAATTGAAAACCAAAACCCAGGAAAGAAGCTGACATACAACGGTATGAACACTAATGAAATCGATCGGAGAAGATGGTAAATTAATAAACCATGGATTTACCAACAACTACGAAAGACGATCGATCAAATAATGCGAAATAACAACATACAAAAGAGGATCAAACCTGAACCTTAACAAAGAGAAATCAGACCACAATCGGAAAAGCCCACCAAAGATTGTGAGGAGCAGGAAGAGAAAGGGTTGAAGGACTTAAAAGAGCCTCGCCGATGACCTAAAGAGGCGATCAGAGAAGTCACTGGCGAGGGGTGATCGATTCGGAGATTTTTTATTGTGGGTTTTTTTTTCTCTCACCTATGATAAACATTATTCAATTTGATGTTTTCTCATTTGTGTTAAAATCGGTCCAACTGGGCACATGCAAATGATCTAAAAATAGAAAAGATTATTTTATAAAAAAATCGTAAAAGTAATATCATAGTTCAAATTTCACGAGATTCTCATTCAATACGTGTACTTTGAGTCATCATCCCAATCCGTTCCGCAATACTATCTTGTATAATGTCTTTTATAGAAGTATTTGTGTGCTGATATAATACCCTTGTAGGAATTATAAATTAATCATACCATTCTAGGGTTTTTGTTTCTTCATCATTTTCGCCGTTTTTGTGACGCAAAGGTGAAATTATCTTAACTTCTTTGTCATTGATTGTTTAATTCAATATATATTGCATTTGTACTCTCAACGCTTTTCCTTTTCGTCTTTTTACCTTAATTGCAATTTCTTAATTCAGTTTTATACTTGAATTACCTAAATTTTTCATGGTTTGGTCACACAATTTCGATCATGTTATATATTTTGTGGTTATTAATTGATGAATCTTTCGATTATGGAATATTTAGGGATTGATTTAGTAGAACTCGAGGACATTATATTATCAAATATGAACTAGAGTATTAATTTGTAAGCGTCAAAGTCGTATTGGTTTGTGTTATGAATTACTCTCAATGAAATTATAAAATATTATCATAGTGATGAATCTTGTAGCACAAATATTTTTTTCTTTCAAATAGGTTTTAGGTGGTGTTTGAATAAGGGAATTGATGTTCATTTTCACGATATCAATTGTAGAAATTAAAATTCTCCAATTCATTTCCAAATCCAATCCCCATAAACTTGTATGGAAATATATATCTTGTAATTGCATTCCAAATTTCAATCTCTCAACAATGTTTGGGAAAAAAGCTTGGAATTGGAAATTGGCGAGATGGGCAACAAAATAAAGTTGATTAGAAAAATAATTATTTGTATTTGAAAGAAAAAAATTTAAAAGAAAAATATCGTGGCGGAAATTGCTTCATGAAAAAGGCATATGATAAGAAATCGGTTAGTGATGGAATCGAAATGACTACTATGAAGAATTTGAGAACCCCAAATTTTAATTAACATAGAATTAATAAGGAATTGAAGTTTTTAAACCTAATTCCAATTTCAATTCAAAATTCAAAGGTTTACCAACCCGTAAAATGACTTAATTATGTAATTTATTTTTAACTATATTTTCAAAAGTGCCATTAGTATAATAGCATTGGTTATCTTAGTGGTTGAATATGCACCACATAGGAATACACGTCTTAATTTAGCTGCCAGTTGTTTTTTTTTTCTTTTTTATTTTTAAATATATGTTCAAGTTAAGAACTTAAATTTAAGCTGAGGTGGTACGATCTTATGGTTTAGAATATGTAGAACTATGATAATTAAGTGTCAATTTTAATTCTGGAGATTAAGTTTGTGTTGTTGATGGGATTCAGGTTTTCCAAATCTAAAGTTCTGAGTTCTGCTTCAATTGCTGATATATATTGGTGATGGATGGTGTTGATCGAGATTTCTTAGGTTCACTCCCTCCCGATGTAGCGGATAAGATTTTAACCTGCATGGATAATCCTGATGATATCTTGCGTGCTAGTTCAGTGTCGCGTGCATGGCGTAATTTTGGTAAGTGTTTTGTGAAAGGCGGACATCTACATTAGGTATTGGGATTAGTTAGACTTTTGAAAATTTGGCGTGCGTTTGCTTACTTAATTTTACACTCATATAAATGTTATAATGTCATAGTCTCTTAATTATTGTTGTTTTTATCCTTATGAATTATGATGTAGTGACTCCTTGAACCATCAATTTCAAGATTCTAAAATACCATGAGATGTAAGAGATCACTGCTTATTTGTAATTTTTGAGAATGTGCATTTATGAATTTTATAATCCGGGTTAGGTATTTTCAGCTTAAATATTTTGTCATCTCTTATATGGACTATTTGTTTTTCTTTGAGATGAGTAGTATACGATGCTTGGTAACCAATACACCTCGATAGTGTATGTGTTTCCTAGACTAATGATCTAGATATCTGGTCTTTATGGTGTCTGGAATCGCATCGCTAAAATGATACACGATTTAAGAAGGGAAAATTGTATATTGTATCTTACATCATTGTATCATGTTTGGAAACTAAAGAATAGTGAATTGTTCCTGCATTTGAAACAAAAATGTTAAATTAAATAAGATTTTTTGAAAAGGACATTGAATTATCTGCTTATGCATTTAAATAAGTTCATGATTGAAATTGACAATACCTTATATAACACTTGATTTTGAAAAGTATCACAAAAATTAAGATTTGAATGTGCATGTTGTATTTGTTCATGGATGAAACAACCTTTTAATATATGTTTTTGGTGTTTGTCAGTTATATCAAGTGGTATATGCAAGCGTTTGCTTTTCAAATTGTTCCCGCACTTATCTGCCATTGATCGTGTAGTAGATATGAATGACACACAACATAATTGTTCAGAGGTTGGTAGTAGCGAATTTGATGAATTGGACCAGCTAAAGAAGGAACATAAAGTATTTGCCTATCTAGCTCAATGTTTGACTTTTTCTGAAGTTGGTGAAATATTCTCAGATGCTGTAAGTGCTTCAAGCACTGATAATTATCCTGATGAGAGTGCATATAACACTCTAGAACCCGGGGATGAAACAAGTCGCGGGGCATCATACTGGTCGAGCTCAGGACAGAGTAATCCTGAAGTGCCTGAGACACTAACTTATAAACTAACTTCTAACTTTTGTCTCATCACTGAAATAAATATTCAGCCTTTCCAAGGTAAGAGTTCTACATTTTTCCCCTGTTACTTAGAGTTATTTTTGGATGCCCCATGACTTTTAACATAATTATGCTTCTTTGAGTTCTTAGATTTTCTGCTACCAGAATGCCCAATATATTCGGCTAAAGCAGTGCGTTTTCGTGCGGGTTACAAGGTATTACCCAATGATGATGAGGAAATGGGAGAGGTGGATTCTTTAAACGGTCATGTAGGCCCACCATGTGATGAGGAACATTTTATTTGGAGCTATATCTCAAAAGAATTTCCAATGACACAAGTTAGTATTAACCTTGAACCTGTTTTCTTGTGAGTATAGTTTATTTATGGCTCTTAAATAATTATTTCTTAGCTAAAGAATGGATACGTGATGACTTTTGCCGATTAACAATATTATTTAAGTTGAATGTTTTTGGTATCTTCTCATAAACCATCAACACCATTTTAAATCAGAAACCCCACATTGTTCCTTGTTAAAATTTTCTTGGCTTAATTTGAACGCTTACTAACGGCGTCAAAATAATTATGCTGGAGTGGTTATACCATTATAGAATCAGTATAACATGCAAAAATGCTATAGCTTGCAACATGAACATATATTATGACATATAATTTATTCATCTATAAGAAGTTTGAAATGCTTTCTAATATTATCAAATAATGGAATCATTGTATCTCAAGGGTCTTGTTTATAACCATACTTTTCTCCATCATTTAATTAAATAGTGAAGTTCTTAATTAGACACTCTCTTAAGCAGGAGAACCGCCTCCAAAATTTCAAGCTTCCAGAACCTGTTCTTTGCATTGGGGGAATTCTCCAGGTGGAGCTTCTTGGTAGAGTTCAAAGGCAAGAAATGGACGGTCTCTTTTATATATGGTTAGTTAACTAAAAATTTCCGTTTTTTTTAAATAGTCTGTAGTTACT
Organism: Silene noctiflora; assembly: GCA_009801015.1. NCBI lineage: Eukaryota > Viridiplantae > Streptophyta > Magnoliopsida > Caryophyllales > Caryophyllaceae > Silene > Silene noctiflora. Next base: position 45,306 of record VHZZ01014586.1, read on the forward strand.
GCCTGATATATATTATTTTACCAAGTACTACTTAATAAAAGAGCCTTCGAAAATAAATATCCAAGAAAAACTTCATCTTAATTAACACGATGTTTAAATATTCTTTTTAGGGTGTTTCATCATATTGTTTACACCCTTTTCGGTAAAATTTAAACAATCTTATTACCAAATTACCCTCGTCCATCTACTTAATCTATACCCAATTTCCACTCACCTTATATACCCGAGCCAATAATCATCCTCCATCATCGAACCATGCACCCAACCACCCTGCCAACACTAACCTCTGCTCCATTATCAAACCATTTCCCCTAGCCACCAACCCTCGCTATATCAAGCTCCTCCCTCCACCCACGAACTCATCCTCTTCTCCTAATCACCACGTCGAACACCCACCTCCACCAAATATCAAGATGAACAACAACCACAACCGTCGTAAGCCACCCCTACCTGCCGAAAAACGACTCTACCTTCACGAAATATCACCACCGATCTCGAGAAACCCCTTCCCTTCCATTGAAAACCCTAAATCTGTAAACTTTTAGGGTAGGGAGTTTTGAGGGTGGGGATGGCTTTTACGTGCGGTGGGTGTTGTGTTCACGAGAGAAGGAGAGATTTGACATAAGTTTGGGTTGTTGTTCGACGGATGAGCGACATTTCCTTCAACTCGAGGTTGTTTTTAATTGTTATCTGATGACTTTAGGTGGGTGTGCAAGTGACCTATGGTGATTTAGTAGATAAAGTGTATGACTAGGTAGTGTAGTTGGTAGGGGTATATGGTAAGGGTAAAAAGAACAGTCTGTCTTACTTGTGACGGTCACAAGTTTGTGATCTCTCACAACTGTCTCCCACTTGCCTCTTTGTCTCACATCACAAGCTTGTGACGGATTTTGTCCGTTACAAATGAGAATTTGTATAAAAAGAAAAACATCTAATCCAAACCCCATTTATCTTAGCTTTTCTAAAACTTCGCACAAAAACTAAATGTAAACATATTCTTGTGTTAGAGGAATTAGTTTTTTTTCCTCAAATAAATACCCATCTTGAATTTTACCATAACAACTATATGAAATAATCAACATATTATTGCATTTAATTTTGTCATCATATCTTTCTTCTTTGATCTCTCACCTTTCTCATTTTATAAATAAATTAACCTTAATCTATATTAAAACATGCCTTTTATTCTTCTTAGCAAGCCTGTCATCAACCTTTTATAATTCCTCAACATTGTACTCAACTTGCTCTTCCTTCATCCTCTAAAGTCCCTACTTGGAAAAATATCCTTCTTCGCTCGATAGTGGATAACAAAGCCGTGTCTTTATTAATGGTCATTATTAATGGCCTTGTCATATTTTAGCCCTTCGTACAAGTCACTGAAGCTAAGTTAAGTTGACTGAAATCTTAATTCTATTACAAAAATATCATATGGGGCAAATTTAATTGCTTGTAACCCCTAATCACCCCACCACCCTACTAACACTAACCCCCGCTCCATTATCAAACCATTTCCCTTAGCTAGCCACCAACCCTCGCCATATCAACATCCTCCCTCCACCCAAAAACTCATCCTCTTCCCCCGACCACCACGTCGAACACCCACCTTCACCAAACATCAAGATGAACGAAATCCAAAACCGCCGTAAGCCACCCCTACCTGCCGAAAAACGACCCTACCCTCACGAAATATCACCACCGACTTCGAGAAACACTTTCTCCTCCGTTAAAAACTCAAGATCTATAAACTTTTAGGGGGGTGGGGATCGCTTTTATGTGCGGTAGGGGATTGTGTTCACGAGGAATTGAGGGATTGACAGAAGTTTGGGTTGTTGTTCGACGGATGAACGACATTTTCTTCAACCCGGGGCTGTTTTCATTTTTATCTGATGACATTGGGTGTGTAACACCCTCTTCTCACCCGACCAAGGTAATCGGGCAGTGTCACCATCTCGGTTTCCCGAGGCAATGAAATCGGAATTACAATTAAGGAACATTTATTATATATATATATATATATATATATATATATAACATATTTAGTAAATTACATAATGATTAATTGAATGAATAATACAAATCATGACTACTGTAACCTTTCTAGTGAAAACTACACTTGACTCGGTGATCACCAAAGCTCGTGGCTCATCCCCTCTCCCGCTAAATACCAAATTTGAACTGTACTTAGACTGCTTCCCATATGATCGAAAATATCATATGGATCAATATAGACCACCTCAATTAAAGCTGGTGACAATTTACACACAACCAAAACACGTCAGTTTCGATAATACAAATATTCAAGACACTACACATAAAGATGAATATGCAATGCATCAATAAAATGCTCAAGAAACGACCCCACCACCACCTCACCGATACCAGGAACACATCCATGGTACCAACAATCCGGTGACGACACTGAAGCACGGCCCACCAAACAGCCAAATCGCAATCCGTAAAACAGGTACTCGTGACACACCCGTGGTACTGAGCCAGGGCGCTAATCGGACCCCTGGCAGACGTCGTGACACCACACGAGTCCTTCTATAACTCAAGTCATTAACGTGCACATCTCTCTCGGAGTGGGAAGCTCCAAAGGGCGACCAAAGCGTAAGACAACCTCCAAACTGCCATACATCTTCTCAACAACAACAACATAATCAAAACCCCACCAATGACCTCTAACATCCACCAACCTCCACCAAGAATAACATATACATAATATGCATCACAATATGCCAATATGCCAATTTCATATTAAACATGCATCTTGAATATGCCATGAACAGAAGTACCGACAATTTCTCCAATACTTTTAGGATACCATATCTCATTATCTTGTTATAGTTCAATTCCAATCATAATGTGAGACTAATGACAATTACTCAAATTCATGTGATAATGCAATTCCAACAATAATGTAAGACATGTAAACATCCATATTATTGAAACCGAGCAGGGGAAAACCCTACCTTTTAGCAATCCTCCAATTAGCACAAACAAGCGCACTAATCGTCCTCTAAGAAGTCACATCCTACAACTAATCAAGTAAAACCTATCACAAATATGTCCTACAACAATATACTATTCATAAAATCTTCATTAAACCATCTAATTACCCAATATTCTAACTAAATCTCCATAAGACAAAACCCCCAAAATTTAGGGTTACTACTAATAACAAGTGAAGAAAAAGCATAACTACCCACTTACAATATAAATAAATGAAAAGGTTGAAAGTTGAACACCAAATCTTCAAGATAAAGTAAGATTTTCAAAGGATAAGGCTGTTGGGATATTGGAGAGAGTTTTGAAAGGTAGAGAGGAGTTTGGAAATGTTTAGGGTTGTATAATGATCGGAAAAATCTGAAAAGGAAGCTTATATAGCAAGGCCCAACACACAGAGTTAACCACGAGAAAAAATCTCTGGGACCGTACACCCGGTCGAGTGTACAAAGGCACTCGGTCGAGTTCACCAGCCACTCGACAGAGTGACACCTAAACAGGACATGAGTTAATACCAAGAAGACACTCGGTCTTCTCACTCGGTCGAGTGAGTGCCACTCGATCGAGTACTCTGTTGTACTCGATCGAGTGCACTACTAGAAAATCAGGGGTATTACAGTCTTCCCCTCTTAAAATGAACTTCGTCCCCGAAGTCACATCCGGCCCTTACAAGACACTTTCGACTTTACTCTCTTCTCACGAAGCCAAGGTAGCACTAAACCGAAAGAGGTCCCGACAACTCGTAGCACCACCTCAACGAAGAAGGTCAACCTCACACGCGACTCACACCAACGTAACACCCTTATTACTACCTATCAAACTCTATAGCACCAACACTACTATCCACTATTCCAACACCGACTTCCAAGCATCACAACCAAAATCACGTTCAAACTATCTGTAACACCCCCATTTATTCAGGAGCCTTTAGCTAGGCCTCCCAAGTAAATAGGAGAGTTACCATCTCAGTTTCCTGAGGCAGTGTATAACAAAGTATAGCAATCCAAAGTACTTTAAATAAAATTAACCAATAAATGTCTTATTACATTTGTCAACTGATTAAATTTGAAATTTAATATTACAACTTACTACGAAGCGGAAATAAATAATATACATAAATAAAGTTTAAGTCAACTAAGTGATCTAGACAACATCTATGGTCCAAGTCTGGCTCACGTCCCAATGTTCCCAAGTCCAGCTAACTCATGTACCTTTCACTCAATCTGCTCCCTAATAATTAGTTCATCACAGGTGTTTTCAGAATACACTGTCAACCAAATGGTTGAGTAGAATAACTAACAACAAGTATAAGACGAAATAAATGAAAATGCACAATATGATATGATATGCAAATGTCAATGCCAATGCAGCTGAG
>VHZZ01014594.1:9469-28398 GCA_009801015.1 Silene noctiflora
TTACTTTGGTTTGGTGATACGACTTTAGCCACATCAGTGTACGTAGTATTTGTGAAAATGATGTCGTTGTTCCATTTCTTCCCAACCAACAGTAACCTAATACGATGACATCTAACATAAACCCTAAATTAAGTGATTGTCWTCCTCAAATTCAGATAAAGAAAAGAAATAATAAAATTAGGAAATAAATCGGTGAAAAGGAACCTTATTTTAGATTGACAATAATATCGGGAAAAATAATTGAGTGAACAAACCTGAAGAGAATGAATTGGGGCAAAGCGATGATGTGGAACAGATGGATANTGAATTGGGGCAAAGCGATGATGTGGAACAGATGGATATTAGAGATGATAGTTACCTGGTATTTRAGACCGGAACCAATGTCGAAAAATCCTCCTTGCACTACGTTCGACACTACTTTGTTGATCTCTTCTGATGTAGAAAAGCTGGATATTGAAGTTAAAGTTGAGAATGGCTTGGGAGGAGACAGGCGAGAGGAGAGAGTAAATAAAATGAAGAAAAGGGGAAAAGACATGGTGGGAAATGAATGACAACAGGAAAAGGCGTGCTCAAGACGAAACCAAAATGTGAAACAGGAGCACTACCAAACGCAAAACGATGTCGTTTTCTACTGTTCATTTGAATAGTAACACACTTTGAAGACATTTAGGATAAGGTTGGTAGATTTAATAATAAAACGGTTACTAAAAACACTTTATTTTTATAAGTATATCGATATGATTAGAATATTAACTTTAAATATTTTTTACTTCTTTTTGTTTTATAAAATGATAAAAAGAAAGTGTTGGAAATATTTTTTAACTTGTATCCTGACCATGACCTGACCCGTGGTCCGAATGACCCGACTCGTATTCTGACAGGTCTAAAGCCAACCCCATCCGTCCCGACCCGACCCGACCCGATACCCATTTTGCCACCCCTCTCACATTCATTCCTCCTCCCGGTGCTTACTGTTTCCTGTTTTCCAAGTCTCGAACTAAATTAAAACCTAGCTGTTCGTTTCCCCTTCCTTAATCCTTCCCCATATCTCCTTCCTCTCACAAATTTCCTCCTTCTCCATCATCTCTCCAATGTAAGCTCTCCCTTTCAATCGCACCTAAATTAATTAGGGTTTATATATCATCTAATCTTATCTTATTTATTCCTCTAATTTCGTCTGTTTTTTTTTTGTTTTTCAGTTGAATTAATGGCGATTAGATCAACTCAGAAAGACGGAATCAGGATCGTTGTCGCCGGAGATACCGCTACCGGAAAAACCAGCTTAATCCTTACCGCCGCTTCCGATAATTTCCCGCCCAATGTTCCGCCTGTTTTGCCACTCACTCGTCTTCCCGCCGACCTTTACCCCGACCGCGTTCAGATACATATCATCGACACTCCTGCTGGGTATCCATCTTTTTCTTATTATTATCCTTATTTCAACTTCGATTATTGGATAAATTGATAGTTTTGTTCCCTCCGTCCCGATTTTACGTTTGCTTTTTGCACATTGGAAAGATTGTCAATGTGTACTGCCAAAAAATGGAAATGTCCCAGATAGAAAAAATAAAGATTTGACCGGGACGGAGAGAGTAGAGTTTTCTATTCTATTCTATTCTATTCTATTCTATTCTATTCTATTCATGTGTTATTTTGTGTGTTGCATAATATTGATGTGATGTGGTATAGCATTGTATTGTATATTGTATTGTATTGATGTGTGTCATTGTGTGGTCGTGGCGTAGTGTTGAGCACACCAATAAAAGAGCGGAGGAGTTTCAGCGTGCAGATGCTGTGGTGCTTACTTATGCTTGTGATCGTCCTGAGACACTTGAGAATTTGAGCACTTATTGGCTTCCGGAGCTTCGTCGTTTGGAGGTCTCAACTTTTACACATTTTTTTGTACTTTATGCCAATTTGAGTTAGATGAAGTATTGCGGTTGACTTTGCTTGTGGGATTGGAGCGATGAACGGGTAGAATTGTGGACTTGTGCTAATAAGATGTGCGTCTTATTAGTAGCTCTATGGGATTCCTTTGTGTTAATTCCAAATATTTCACAGCATAGTTTGTTTTTGAAACTCAAATAATGTTCTCCAACAGTGTAACCTTATGTAATGTAGATGGTTATATTTAATCAGGGTTGGTCAATGGAGGTTAAGAGCGTGCTGCTTTAACCTTTTATGGATTGAGGAGATTATTAATCCTTCTGTGCAAAAACCACTTTGAGATGGTTTCACCACAGAACCTTTACTACTATGGGATCGCTTGTGATGCAGATACTTATCACATGAGTGATGGAGTCTAAAACAAGTAGAAATGGGAGGAGATTGGTAGTTAGTGGTGGTTTTGGAGGGTGGAGAGACTCCAAAAAGGAGCGAGGGAGGAATCATTACTTCCATATAGGGGTAATACATTGCTAGGGGGAGGTGGATAACTATTTCTCCCGTAATGGAGGGACTATTACACCATCTTCCTTTTTTCTATCTCTGACAACCATCTCCTTCCTCTATTTTTTTAGTTCAGTTAAGCTCTATTACCCTAGTAACAATTACATCCATCCCAAGCAAGGCCTGTTCCTTGTTGTGGAGTATTAGTCTCTGTCATAAATTCAACTGTATTCGACCTAACATTATTTTTATGGGAACTTTGTTTAAGCAGGTTAAAGTACCTGTTATAGTTGTTGGTTGTAAGTTGGATTTGAGGGATGATCAGCCGCAAGTTAGTTTGGAACAAGTGATGTCACCGATCATGCAGCAGTTTCGGGAGATTGAGACTTGCATAGAATGTTCTGCATACAGACTTATACAGGTAAACTCATTATCTTGACGGGGCTTTCCCTGGTTTCCCCTTGTCTAGCTAGAATAGTGTAAGCTTTTGACCTATGATACCAGGTTCGGAGTTCGGACCCCCGTTTCCCGAACCGGGTTCGCCTTACCCAAACTGAGGTCGTTCGCGAGCCAGGTCGTCGGATTTTGCGACCCAGGCCGGTATGAAGCACGAACTCAGAGAGCCTCGCCGGAGAAGGAGCTAGTATGGTGGGTTGGTGGCTGAAGGTGAAGGGGAGACGAAAGGGAGAAAAGGCTCCCTATTATTTTATTGGGTGCTTGTAAAAAAACAAATGGTAAAATGTGTAGGTAGGATTTTATTAAAATGACATCTTTGTCCTCTTGTACTGGGTTACTTTTTGGAAGGATTGTTTGGTCTTTTTCAACACTTACCTTTATTATGACACTGTTACTTTATTTTACACAAATTCCAAAGACAGAAAATTAGAGTAGAGACTCTTCCTATTTTCAATAATTGTATTTCTTTGGATCTATTTAATTTTTTTTTTATAAAAAGCTTAACTTGTGTTAAAAAAAATTAGTTTCACGACTTAAATTATAGACAATTTAATTACACCTCGAACCCAGTTCACTAGGCATAGCGAATTACGAACTCGAATTCGAACCGAATCAAACCGCGAACCATGTAACCTAGCTCTTGACAGAGTTCATAACTTTATCTATCTGTTATATAATGCTTGTTCTGCTATAAGTGGAAAGTTAAGCAATGTTAAGTTGGCTTGTGTTATTGATAAGCTTAGTTACTCTTCTTATAAACCCCTTTGAGAAGTTGTACGAAGAGCGAGATCCTTAACGACCAGCATCTCTTTCTAGATGATGGCTCTATGTTGCTAGTTGGCAGTACTCTAAACACTATTACGTTTTTAGTTGATACATTTATCATTGTCATCTTGCAGATCCCAGAGGTGTTCTATTATGCCCAAAAAGCTGTACTTCATCCTACAGCCCCACTGTTTGATCAAGAAACTCAAACTTTGAGGCCTCAATGTGTCAAAGGTTTGAAGCGTATATTTATTCTCTGCGACCTTGATAGGGATGGTGCATTGAGCGACGCAGAATTGAATGAGTTTCAGGTTTGTGAATATTTCTCTCTATTCTTTTGAATTGTGTGTTCTGGTCGTTTTATCAACGTACTTCCGTAATTTATGGCTATTCTTGCCTTTTTTTTTTCCATTTGGACTTAGTGACCCTATTATTATGTACTTTAAATCTTACATGTTTGTGAGCAGGTTAAGTGCTTTAATGCCCCTCTTCAACCATCTGAAATTGTTGGTGTGAAAAGGGTTGTGCAAGAGAAGTTGCCTGAAGGAGTCAATGAGCGCGGTCTTACTTTGAGAGGATTTCTATTCCTTCATGCACTTTTCATAGAAAAAGGACGTCTTGAGACAACCTGGACTGTCTTGCGGAAGTTTGGATATAATAATGATATTAGACTTGATGATGATTTTCTCCCACCTTCCTTCAAGAGAGCTCCTGACCAGGTAGGCAGAAGACACAAATACCCTACAGTAAATGCTTCTTGTCTAGTCGGCTATAATTTGATTGCTATCATGTTACGTCCCTCCTAGCAGTAATTAATGCCCGTATAGAAATAATAGTCAGTTTCTGCTATGTCATAATTACTTCATGAGCTAAGTGGCTATTTTGATTTCGATTCGAACATATCAGAGGTGTTGGCTATTTAGGGTGGTTGCACTGTTTGAGTATTAAGAGCTGAACTTATTCTCTTGTTTTTTTTTTCTTTTTAGTTTTGTGGTGTTTAATATTTTATAAGCGTAAACAGACATATTGATGGAAATGCAACTTCTCCATAATCTTGGTCTCCAGCATTTCATTTGTATTGTGTTTTAAGCCTGTGAACCCTTTGACATCTCTGCGATCCTCAAATTTAAATGGCTTGATTTTCTTATTCCTTGTTGCATCTATTCAATGTGTGCAGAGCGTGGAGCTGACAAATGTTGCTCTTGACTTTTTGAAAGGAACTTTCAGTATGTATGACAACGAAAATGTAAGTTGCTCGTCTTGGTTTTGTGCATGGATTTAAGAATCCTGTTGGTGCTTGCAAGTCTATTTTTCTGACACAAAACTACAGTAGTTCTTTGGACCATGAGTAATATTTGTAATATTTTCTTTTAATTTTTGAAATTTAATTATTGTATTTTGGCTCATTCGTATTATGTGGGTCTAGAGTATTAGACTGTCAGGCTTCTTTGTATTTAGTTTTTACTTTTTAGTTTTCATTGACCTTAATCACTAGCTCCTCATTGTGCTTTTGACAACACCTGAAGCTATGAATTGGTAGACACAATAATTTAATCTACTATTCTTTGTTTGCAATCATGTACCGTTTCCTCATTTTTGCTATCACATATGAGTTGGCAGTCTCAGTATTGTCTATGAAAATGTCCAGGACTGCTGACTTTTTTTGGCCTTACACTAGCTCATCTAATAATTGTTATCTTTCTAGCTTGTTGTTCTAATATTATTTGTGATGTTGCCATGTGATAGAGTGGTGCTATCCGCCCAGTAGATGTGGAAGATTTGTTTTCTACAGCACCAGACTGGTAGAACCTATTCTATTTCTTTGTTTGATTGAGAAATTTTCTGTAGTATGCCCGCCTGATCTTTTTCATTTGGGTGATCTAGTCCTTGGAGTCAAAGCCCATACATGGGTGCTGCCTCGACAACTGCATTGGGTGGTTTAACACTGAATGGATTTCTCTCAGAGGTAAATGTCAAACTTCTAAAGCCTATTCTCTTTCATCTGCTAAACTTTCTGTTGAATAATCAACCAGCTGTTTTTGTTGTGCCATGTGCTATTGATCCTTCGAACACGTTAAGGAATCTCTGCTGGTTCTTAGTTGAACTCTTAACTGTTTATTTTACTTTCAGCTAATGGAAATATGGACTATCAAAAGTGTATTCTGTTTTGTTTCGTAGATTTCGTGGGGTTGTTTTGTATGTTGGATTTCCTGGTGCTTGATATCTCTTGTTATGTTCTCTTATGCAGTGGGTCCTTATGACACTTCTGGAGCCAGCTAAGAGTGTTGAATATCTAAAATATATTATGTATGGTGGAGACGCTGCTTCTGCCATTCGTCTAACTAGGAAGAGGCGTATAGATCGTAAAAAGAGGCAATCTGAGAGAAATGTTTACCAGTGTTTTGTCTTTGGCCCAAAAAAAGCTGGTAAAACGGGACTATTGGATGGTTTTCTAGGAAGGTTTGTCATATTGCCTGCCATTTAATGCCTTCTTTCTTTCAAATTTATTTACATCTTAACTCCAGTGTGATTGCATTTTTCAATTTCTTAAATGAAGGCCTTTTGCTGATGCTTCAATTTCAAATACTGAAGAGAGATATGCCGTTAATGTTGTAGATGGAATTGCGGTAAGTGGTACATTCCCAAATATTGGCTTGTGTATATCTTTCACCATGGACGGTACTCATTAGTGTCACTAAATTCTGTTGAAGTGAGAAACCTGCTTCGCAGTTTTATCTCAAAAGTATACAGTTAATGTGTAACTTGAGTTAATATGTTGTGATTTGGAAACGGGCGATTTGTTTTCCTACGACAGTATGACTGCACTTGGTTAAATGGTGTACTTGGTTTTCTTTTCCTCCTGGCATTGAGTCATTTATGGCAAGTGTTCATCCGAAGTCATGTCTAGATATTTTAGCTGACAGTTCTATGGGAAACCTGGTTATTTTCAGTTTTTCTTTGAGTTTGTATATTCATGTGTTTTTCTTATGAGATCAATGGTGCATCTTGAATTCTTGATGGTAGATAGTTTGATTGTGTAATTTCCGTGGTTGTTATGCTGAATTTTTCAAAAGGTGATTGTCTTATTGAAGCTCTCCTTGGGACAATGTATTACTTGGACTACTTCACTCGATTTTTTTCCTACTCTTGGAAGGAATGCGTATGGTTGATTGGAAGTGACGTTAATTCTGTAAATGAGTGTCATTGAAAAAAGATTTAACCATCAAGTCTCTGTGTTTGCTGTTGAATTCCCTTTTCTTTGGCTTCTATGTTAGTCTTGCAGTCTCTCTTATATCTAAAACGGCCACTCCCTCTGTGTTGATGTTTCATGAATAAGGATTAAAAAGGAAGGACCATTGGCTGTGGAGGTTGCTGCTTTAGACAATTTGCTTGCTTGTTCGAAATAAAATTTGAAAAGATTTGTTGTTTCTAGATGATAAATGGGGAGCACTTTTTTGTTTTTGTTTTTTTCTCTCCTGTTTTTAATAAACGGAGGCAAGTAATATATTGTCCTGTCTTTGTGATATGGGAGAGATCATAATATTTCATTTGCTTGATTGAGTACTATGCTGAGAGCATGATGACCTTTTATCCCGGAGCTGTAGTATTGCAAAAGGTACCTTCTGATGTGAGCTCCTGTTCCAGTATGCCTAGGAACACAAACCTTTTAGTAAAAACCAGTGTCATCTTCAATACATACATTGATTCTCTCTCAACACTAAAAATAAGTTGTAATGTTCCTGAGAAGCTACGTAACCTAATTATGGTAGGTTTAAGGGTTTAAAAATTTTAACAAAATGAATCACTATTCAGGAGTTTAAATCTGAGAAACGTAAAATCCCTGGCTTTAAAATCTGAGAAACATATTTAGCTGACAAATATGTCAATGTATGTTATCATATTTCTGTTTGTCAGCCTGGGGAAGAAGCAGTTTGTTACTTCAAATATCTTATCTTATTGTGGAAAGTTCTAAACCGAAAAACTTTTTAACACAGTTTATGCCAGAAAAGAATTTTAATGCACTTGCGCTGTGTTATGCTTATATAACTGGTTGTGCCTTGCCAGGGAAGCCAGAAATTCCTTGTTTTGCGAGAGATTCCTGAAGCTAAGGTCAAGAGTCTGCTTTCTAACAAAGAATCTTTAGCTACATGCGATGTGGCATTATTTGTGTACGACAGGTGAGTTGATTTGATTGCAAATTTACTCAATATTGTTGTCATTTTTATCCTGTGCCTTTACACTGAATTCTAGGCGGGCATAGTTGGGGATGACGAGCACACTCTATCTGATAGATAAGTTGTATTTTTTTTAATTGGTTCTTAACATAAAGTGCATCATAGCTAAGTACAAAAGTCTCTTGTCTCAGCACTGATGAATCATCGTTCAAAAAGACTGCTAAATTGCTCGCTGAGGTTGCTGGGCACGGGGAAGATACTGGTTATGAAGTGCCTTCCCTGATCGTGTCTGCTAAAGATGACCTAGATTCCTATACAACATCAATCCAGGATTCTACAAGGGTAAATTTTGTTCTTTGCTTTTGAATACGCTATCTGATTGGTTACTGTTCTTCCTGTGGTCCTGCCATCTTATTTACAGTATATAGTTCCCATTTGACTCAAGTGCTCAAATGAATTTTAGTTGTGACTACTATTTTCTCACAATATCCCATAGTTGAAACTTTTTTTTTAAAAATGCATATGACAAGTATGACTTGGCTGACCGACACTTACTCTCGATGCCTATGAATAATGTTTCTTTACAGCTTAGCCAGGATATGGGTATTGATGCTCCACTGCCCATCAGTGCCAGACTAGGGGACTTCAGTGACATATTCCGGAGGATAGTGACTACAGCGGAACACCCTCATCTTAGTATACCTGAAACTGAAGCTGGGAAAAGTAGAAAGCAATACCTTCGCCTTGTTAACCGCTCCCTTATGGCTGTCTCAGGTAGCTTATTTATGGCCTTCTATTTAAGTTCACTGCTTCTGCTGATTTATTGAATTCATTTCTGCTAGTTTTGTGGGTTAGTATTCAGCATAATAGTTGACTAGTTGCAGATTCTTGTACCAGACTGTCTCAACTCTCAACCCCTTTAGTTTAAAATTTAAGCTATTTTTAGTAACTTCTTTAATTCAGAGTTTCAGACTATGGTCCTTATAGGTACTAGCCATTTTCATGATGTGAGTAACTAATATATTGTTGACAGTTGTCTCTCCTGCATAGAGACCCATTTTACATATTACCGATTATTTTTTTACTCCGTAGTTTTAGGGACCTTCTTCTGGGCTGTAATGTGAATTATGTGATTCCTTGCCTAACATTGTTTTCATACAGTGGGTGCTGCTGTTGGCATTGCCGGATTGGCTGCTTATCGTGTCTATGCAGCAAGGCGAAACAGTTCGAGTTAAGGGCTTCCCAAGGGTCCTCGATTCCGTGTGTTCATCTTTTCCTTGCTGATAATTTTTGTGTCTTGGTCTTAAGGTAGGACTAGGCGCGAGACTTTTTTGAGACACGCCATTGTTATGAAGTTTAATATATTGTATGGTCTCATTTCCCCCCCTTTTTTTATTATTTGGATGGATGAGTTTTCTAGTAGAGTATATAGCAATATATTTCATTGGGTCGTTGCTCACTATTCGGACGAGTAAACTTTCCCCGTGGGTTATTGCACCAAGCTTATGTTTTACTTCGAAAGCTAGATTAGTAAAATATTGGTTAGTTTTGTCAGTAAAACTGCGGAGTGATGAACGTACGGGCATCAAAATTGCCATATGGCAATCTGTACACAGAAATACAGAATGTCAAGTTTAGAAATATATAGTAATCTGTAGAGAATTTCATGTTTCCGAGCATAAACTAAATACGTAGTCAGTGCAAAATTTATTTTGAATTGAAGCATCTCAATCCCCGTGTTGCTAGCTTGAATAACCATCAAATTTACTGATGGGTTTTTGCTGGTCTTCCTTTAGCCAGCTTCCTGCTCCCTTTCAGAACACAGTACAGTACACTTGAGCCAGGAACCCGGCCTACAGTCGCAAACAGTACTGATCAAATGTTTCTAATGGGATGTGAAACCTGTAATTTTATGTCTTAACACTTTTGTAGAATCAAGGGGGTATGTGTCGCATCAATCTGATTCTTTTCTAGTCGAGGTTGCCATTTAGGTCGACTAGGATTGAATGAGGGTCATTTACAGAATTGGGTCACATTTGTTTGTTTGTTGAGTAATATTGGTGTTCGGGTTGTTACTTCCATTTACGAGCTACCTCATTGTCGATGTAACATCAAAGTTAAAATTGTTCGGTCAATCAAATTCTTATTATGGTAAAATTGCTTTGTCGTTTGAAGTCAAGTTATTCGAGTTTAATTCTAATTTTGATTTTGCTTCCCAATTTCAAGTAGACCGGGTCGGGTCGTGTAATATCGAAACAACTTGAGTACTCAAAAACCCGGTGGATATGCTGCTTCATGCTCATTGCAGGTGCTCCGGTACCATGAAATATGGTCACATTCTCTCTTTTTTTCTTGACCTTTTTAGCACCTTTTCATTTTTTTGAATGCTTTTTTCCTGAGAATTTCAGGTGGTTTTGATGCATTTTTCGACGTCGACGACTTGTTTAAGTGTAGTTTGGAATTAAGGTTGAGATTTCTACCTTTTGTAATGGAAGTTCCCGTTTAGTTCTTGAAGTGGCTCATGAAGGCACATTGAAAATTGAATCTTTATGGCTTATTAATGCTCCGTATTCAACTTTGTGTCCCATCTTATGTTCTAATTTTATTTCGTATATCATTTTCCTATTGTTTCAGCAAATAGTCCGATACAAACAATTTCACACCTCTACGCCAACTTCACCTTAGGACGACCTTCGTAAAATTATTGCTTAGGCAGAATTAGTAAAATAATCGTTGAATATCAAAGATACACTTTCAGATAGTTGCGCGTGTTGGATCTCTACTCAAATGCTTTCACCTATAGCTTTTAAAATACCGAATATGTCTTAGTCTAGTGGTTAAGACGGAAGTATTGTGGACAATAGGTCCCAGGTTTGAATTCCCCCTTTCCCTTATTGTAATGCGACTAAATATTATGAAAAGTATGAAAGACTAGTCCACCATGCACAATAATCACACTATTCATACATGTATCTAGCTAGGTCACAAACATTGCACCAACATTTTTCAGTTGACAAAATATTCTCTTAGACAAATAGGTAAAGGGATGTTGCTAACTCATTAACTATCATTTCATAAGCTATGAGTTTTGCCAAGGCAAACAAACCAACAACCCAATTCACAAGTACTAATTCATTAAGGCTATGGCTTCTAATCTCATCCCTAGTCCTCATTTCCTTCCCTCTTCTCCTACTTGTTCCCATCTTACCTCATTCGCGATTCATTGACAAAATTCGCTTGGAGGTCAAACATCCCTTGACCGTCTACCCTTCCGTGAACAAGGCTAAGCCCCGTAAATGGCTGGAAGCCATTGGTGGGGCTCACCTGCCCCTTCGAAGACCTCTAAGAGTCGGCCTTGTCAACTTTGAGAAGACTAAGCAATCCCGCCTACCAGTAGGTGGGATTGCTGAGTATATAACCATTCAGTTCGAGCCAGTCTCTCATAATAATAATGTCACTTGGAAGAAACTCTTTCCAGAGTGGATAAATGAGAACCCAAGTGACAAATGCCCTACAATCCCTATGCCCGATTCAGGGGAGTACCCTGACCTTGATGTTGTGGTGGCCATGTTGCCTTGTAGGAGACACACCTACAATTATGGGAATCACGAGGAGTGGATTAGGGATGTCCATAGACTTCAAGTAAACCTAGCAACTGCGCGATTAATTGTGGAGAACGGTATAGACAAAGATGGTGATGTTTATGGAGTATTCATTGGGAAATGTGAACCCATGGTGGAGATATTCAAGTGTGATGATTTGGTATGGCATGGAGGCTCATATTGGGTGTATAAGCCTAATGTACAAAAGTTGAGGAAGACGGTAAACATGCCATTCGGGACATGTGAGCTTGCATCTCCTTACACTAGAGTACATGGTGAGATTCGATAACGGCTTCATTCTAATTTTGAAAATATAAATTATTATTTGTAAATCTTTTGAAAGATATCTTACGTTTTTGTATCTTACAGATACTAGCATGTTTCAAGACAACCTTGTGCCATTGCGACCCGACATTAAGCAAAGGGAAGCATATGTTACGGTCCTTCACTCGTCTGAAACGTACGTTTGTGGAGCCATAGCTCTAGCCACAAGCATCCTCCAAACCAACACCACCAAGGACCTAATTGTCCTCGTCGACCACACCATGTCCAACCATTCAATCAAAGGCCTCCAAGCCGTGGGTTGGAAAATTAAGCGGATTAAGAGAATTAGAAATCCTAGGGCTAAGGCAAACGCCTATAACGAGTGGAATTACAGTAAACTTCGAGTGTGGCAATTAACCGAGTATCACAAGGTCATGTTGATAGATTCCGATTTGATAGTCTTAAAAAATATTGATCATTTCTTTGACTACCCTCAGCTCTCAGCTAGCCCTAACAATAATTGGCTCTTCAACTCGGGTATCATGATCCTCGAGCCATCGGAGTGCTTTTTCAAGTACTTGATGAGCAAAAGGCACACAATTAAGTCGTATAATGGAGGTGATCAGGGATTTCTCAATGAGGTCTTGACCTGGTGGCATAGATTGAGTCGTAAGTTAAACTTTATGAAGTTTTATAGACACGAAGGTGGTGACCGATTTGTTCCCATGGATCGATACACGATCCACTACTTAGGATTGAAACCATGGTTATGTTATAGAGATTATGATTGTAATTGGGATAAAGTTGATCATCATAAATTTGCAAGTGATGATTTACATGCAAGGTGGTGGAGATTGTATGATGCTATGCCAAACAAGTTGCAAAGGTATTGTGGGTTGACAAAAGACTTGAATAATAAGCTTCATATAAGGAGAGTTATGGCTGCTCAAAATATAAAACTTTATGATCAACATTGGAAGATTGAGATAAAGGATCCCAGGCAACACAATTTAATTAGGTAGCATCAATATCATGAATGAGATTGAGATCAAAGTGAAGTACATCTTGGATGATTCTGTTAGTATTTGTATTACAAGTCTTGACGTCGTCTTTCTCAAGATACCAACAATAACTCTCAAACACATTTGAACTAACCATGACTTGAAAATCCAATAAGAAAAGTAACTCTAACTCCAATCTGTTTAGTTCAACGTTGCTCACTCCTCCCACTTTTGCATAAAATGCGTTGTTGTATTGCCTGTATGTATGTATGTATGTATGTATGTAGTATATGTAAAACGGTCTTATTATAATAAATAAGTGAATAAGTGAAGAAAAGAGTAAAAAGAGGGAACGTACACATCGTCAAGGATTTTGGAGGCCACCACAAGAGTAGTGAGTAGGAGCCTATGAACATTATGGTGAAGAAGCATCATTTCCGGGTGCTTATGAACCAACCTGTCTATATAAATATAGGCCACCACAAAACATGATGGACTACATTCTGTATATTTGTACAACCTTTCCAAGTACTTTGGTATGCTTATGTTTGGTGCTCTAACCCCATCAAATACCTTCAAATTCACCCCTTGATACAACCCGTTTGTTACCGGGTTCAGCAGTACAGTTTGATCAACCAGCTCAACATTCCGGGTGACCAGCCGTTCCAAAGCGGACGCCAAGAGTAATAGAACTCTTGGCGTTGATGGCTCAATAGCCGCCGCTCCATTTGGGTCCTCAAAATCTTGGGTTGTGGTTAGCATTGCCTTTGATTGTAGGCCATTTCTTAAAGTAGGGGGGGGCTATATATGTTATCTGTTACTTTTATGTGGTCAAGTACTCAACTACTCAACTACTCAAGTGGGGTGGCCATGTGTGATGTGGAATTTTTGGTGCGTAAAATCAAATAATTTGGGTGGTTTATTTTGTATACCTATCAATGTCATGACAGATTAAAATAAATGGACTGCTTTTCATTGTCATCTCGCAGATCCCGGAGGTTTTCTATTATGCCAAAAAAAGCTGTACAGAGTACAGCCCCACTGTTTGATCAACAAACTCAAACTTTGAGGCTTCAACGTGTCAAAGGTAGTCAGAAGGCACAAACACCCTACAGTACGTAAAATGCTTGTTTGTCTGTCTAGTTGGATATAATTTAATTGCTATCATGTTGCGGCGTCTCTGCTAGCAGTAGCTAATGCTGGTATACAAATAATACTCAGGTTAAGACGAAACACTAATTGATTCTCGTATATGATAAGGCTAGGCATAATAGATGGTAAGTAACAATGATTTGCAAGAGATTTAGTAAATAAGTTGGTAAAAAACCAACCGAATGTACAAACAAAGGCATTCATAATCAACAAAACCGTCTAAATTAAAATAAAAGGAATCAATAAAATCAACAAAAACGTAAATGATGAAAATAAAAGGAACCAATAAACATATACTCCGTATCAAGTATACAACAACACCGGGAACATTGCAACCACAATGATTTCTTAAAAGCGTATATCTATAGGAAAACTTGGAATATTTAGTATAAATCGAGAATATGGAACCACTGCCGTCTACCGATAAGATATGTCCTAAATATTTTGCATGTTCGTTTTGGTTGAACCTGTTAACATATGAACATGTTACATAATTTATCTAGGTAAAATAATAAGTACCGAGTAGTTTATTTTATTGACATTTTTTAATAAAAACTTTAGCATTCAAACTCTTCTGAATCTCTATCTTTTCTATCTGGATGTTTAGTATATACAAATTTATAATGATTGTATACCTTATCCTTGAATTAGCTTATTGATTATATTCCATATTATACAACAGTTACTTTCCTACTCTAAAAGTCCATTTACTTATTGACTCATACATTACGTTAATAAGTTTTTCAAGTGTCTTTTATCTTTCATTATTTTAATTCTTTATAAGTAGTTTAATTTCATTAYTTTATTTCTTTAGGTAGTTTATTACTTTTATATTAGTAATAATTATATTTTATTAAATTTTAATTAGACCCTCAAATATTTCTCAAAAGAATCTATTAATAATACACTTTAGCATTCAAAGCCTTGTGAATTTCCGGCGCAGTTTGGTAAACAGTATATTAGGTGAAATTAGTAGATTCCGGCATAAATAGTAGATTGACCAATCAATCTACTAATTTTAAGTGTTTGGTTAATGACATATTCAGATAGCATATTAGCCGAAATCTACTGTTTTTGAATATACTGCTAATAGTAGCATATTGTAAAAGCATATTCATTTTATACATGAAAATGGTAGATTGTCCTATAATCTGCTAATTACCAAACACTTTTTCTTAATTCTCCTAATTTAATTCGATGGTCAAACCTCCTGCTAAAATATGTCAATCAACCGCATTCTGCTAATGTTATATTGCAAATCTACTTCTACCGTTTGCCAAACCGAGCCTATCTTTTCTAAGCAACTGAATACGCTATCATTACCGTTTCTCAACGTTTTTGAAATGTTATCGTTGATGACGGATGTCAATTATCTGTACCCGGATTATGCGACATGTGGGTACAAATAATTAAATAATCATCTATCATCTATGCTTTTAAAAGCATTTTCTCAACTCTTATTCTTATTATTAAAAGAGTCAGAAGTTTTGTTAACTACTTAAATTAATTTCACAAAATCAATCTTTTATATACCTATTTAGAAGGAGGAGTAAACAACTATTGAATCAAGTTCTCAGTCCCGCATCTTGAAATTGTAGTCGCCGACCGCGTCAACGTACATTAGGGGTGAATATAAAATACCACTTGGATCACACTTATAAGTTTTAACCATAGCAAATTCCTTAATATTATAAACTATAAACAACAAAAGACTCCAACAAAACAAATTTTATGAATTACTCTCTATGTCCCGATCATTTGTTTATCATTCTATTTTAGAGTATCTCATTCATTTGTTTACCTTTCTATATTAGGCATTGCCTCTAATAGGTTATTTGATCATCCAATTTCATTATTGTCCATTTGTCATCTAATAACACTACCTTAAAATAGTCTCATCCCTTTTTTTAAGATAAACAAATAACTGGGACGTAGGGAATATCTAATTATATACGATTTTCCTTATTAATCCTTATATCCTTATATTATATATATAATAGATATAGACTATAGTAGTATATAGTATATAGAAACCACGTTAAAACCAAATGCTATCCTATAGGCGGATGTAGGCATGTAGCTCAGAAGCCAAAAAGCACATACACGTTCTACAAATTTATCATTGAATATAATTGTGGCATAATCAATTCATGTATAATATAAACTAATGAATTTATGAGTTCTGATTATTATCAACTACTCTTCAAGTCCCATGTTTGTTATTTTATTATCGGTTACAAAATAAAGTAAATATATTTGGACTATTATTTAAGACGGAAGAAGTAATAATACAAAAGCTAAGGTAAATTTTTCACTATCATGATTACAATTACCTAAACCCGTGTTCGATTGAGTGCTTGCTTTTTATTAAAATGTTTAACAATGACACAATTATGAATTGAAGGATATTTGAGTATTACAATAGAAGCATCGAAAATTCTCATAGCAATTGGTTGTTACTCAGTATTCTTTAGTTGTTCAAGCCTGACCGTTGGCCGAATCGTTTCGCTATATAGGCTTCTGAAACCCAAATTATGGAAATTGATGTGGTTATTTAATAAATTTGTTTGCAAATAATAGCAGTTAATTACGTGTGTACCCTTAATCACATGTGTTGTTAGTTTGTTACATTTTATACAATTTCCAAGTTGAAACATCCAAGATTTTGAAAAGAAATCTACTTTACAATCAAATGTTCCTTCTCGACATCAAATGAGTGATGTTTAGACCATCCCCAAGCAGAAGATCGCGCTAACTGGGTCACCAATGTTTTAGCCATTAATCTCACTTTATTTAGCTTGACCCACTTTCACCCTCCCAAGCAGAAGGTCACGACCTAGGTCACCAACTCAATCATTTTCCACTTTTAAACCTTTTCAATCATTTCCCACATTCTCTACCCACCAAAACTTTTCTTCCTTTTTTCAATTAATATTTATTAACAAACTATAAATAACTTAATTTTGTAATTTTGTAATTTTGTAAATATTTTAACAAAATAATTACTCCAATCTGATAATATTTTAATTCGTACATTAGAAAAAAATATTTTAAATAACAATATAAAAATTCTAAAAAAATGAGACCGTTTTACAGTGTGACATTATAAAACCGTTTTATATGAGACTTGCTCTATATTATAAACATAAAACATACTACAATATGATAAAAATAATTGTTGACGGTGTATTTAAAATAAAAAATTTAGTCTGGATTTACATTGATAAACAATTATATCCAATTGAACGGTCAAAGTGTAAGTACATCTGACATATATAGCCTAACAATGTTAATTAATACAAACGATTATATTTAATGGTCGTAACCGAAATCGTAAAANATTAATACAAACGATTATATTTAATGGTCGTAACCGAAATCGTAAAAATAAAGACACCAATATTAATAAAGAAAAATAATTTTAAAATTAACTATTTGAAAATATTAAACAAATTTTTTTAAAAAACGAAAAAAAAAAAGGAAAGAAGTTGAGAAGTTGACGTGTTTAACTTTAACCACTACCCAGTGGCCAGTACCTCAAACTAATTCAACCTCAATTACTCCCATTCCCACAAACACAAATCAAATAATCCAAGATCTTCATCTTCATCTTATTGATATAACTGTTCTTTTTCCCCAAAATCTTCTCTTCATCTCCGAGAAATACCCCATCTATATTCAACCCTTTCTTTTCGGAATCTAAATCACCCCATTTTCGTTCGATTAATCACTAATTTGTTCTTCATTTTATGGGTTTCCAAGATCTAATATTTCACAAATCACGGTCACCCTCCTTCACCGTCATTCACGGCCAGCATCATCACAAATCACGGTCACCCTCAATATTTTGTGATTGATTTCGATTATTTTGTGTTTATTTAAAATTTTGATGTATATATGTTTGTGAATATGGATGTATATATTGTTCATAACCATCAACATCACCGTTGGCGTTTTTTTTTCTGGATTTTCAGTGATGGAATATAAGAATATAGAAAAAATTAAAGTTGTCAAAAAATATCAAAATTGAGTTCATATCATAGATAATCTAAAGATCCAGTCGTTTTTGGTATGCTCATAATTTATTTTAGTTTGATTTAATCTACAATTCTGATTTTATTTATTTACTACTCTTTCTCCCCTCCTTTCCTTTTGCAGACTGTTAACCTGTTTTTTTGGCTTTGTACTTTTTTGTGTGGAACCAATCAGAACACAACACATATTAGGTCATGAATTGGGCCACCCTTCTCAACTGAGGGTTACCAATTGACCTTCACTTATTCAAGGTCGATCTAAACATCGTCTTAATACTTCTAAATTACGTCATTAGCATGACCCAACAAGATCACGACCTGGTTGGTGACCTTGCTTGGGCATGGTCTTATATTCTTTAATCACAATTTCTACCATGGGGCTGTTTTAACCTTAGGACGCATATTCTATGATATATAGCACGAAAGTGCTTGTAAGAGAAAATGTAAATGATTGGTTTCATTTATGCTAGTGTGTTATTATTTGATCCATGTTACTTGTAAGATGTATATATCTGTCTTAATAAGGCTTTTGCGCTGCAATAGGTTTAAACTGGATTTTACAGTCTTTCAGGCACGTCAAGATAATTAGTTGATGATTTGACGCAATTAGTAAATAAAATAGTTGTCAAATAAGCATCAAGTCTTCCTCAAACTTTACATTTCTGATAAAAAATAATAGAGATAGATCACATAAGGGGTAATCCTTCACAATATTTTTCATGTAAATTAAATTCCGCTTACCACCTGAACTTGGAATAGAACTGGTCATAACAATACTTTAGTAAACTACTTTTCAATTTAATAATCCTCCCTATCATTAAAAGAGTTAATTAGTATATTCGTTTAATACAATTTCACATTTAAGACGGGTATATCCGTCTTAGATTAAGACGGTTAATGTATAATGTATAATATATTTAGATCGTACATATTCGTCTTAAATCATAAACTCAATCTAATTAGCAAAGAAGCGGAATGATAGAAACGTGACTATGGTTCATGCCTTTTGCCTTGAATGTCAATGGAGGTAGGAAGGTACCATTATCCTCCTTTGTTGCATACACAAAAACTTCATACATGATAATGTGGTAG
>VHZZ01014604.1:40878-52267 GCA_009801015.1 Silene noctiflora
TACATTACCTAAAACCTTTCTCATATTTCTAAGTAATAACTTTGATCCTAATAAACCTCCTTTGTGGTTGTACTCACTATGTGTCCGTAAACTTAGGTTTACAGTAAAGCGTTACTAAAATTATAAAAATGAGTATTAATTAAAAATTCCAAATCAAATAACCGACTTTTCTAATCAGCTCAAATTGAATTTCCAATGGGTTCAAATAATTGAATATTTTGCTTTGCTCAACCCAAATAGGTTGCATAAAAACTAATAAAATTAAATAAAATATTTCTACACATAAAAATTTGTATAAATGAGTAAAATAATTAGAAATATTCTTATAATAATTTATTTATTTTTATGTAGTACAAAAATTCTAAAGTTGTACGGAGTACATCCTAAATTGAACAGAACTAAGAACCAAAGAAAGAGGATGTGGGTGTTAGGGACAAAAGGGATATCAACTGCTGAACAAGTTACTGAAGGAATCAATGGCTCTCGTCTCACTGCTATTGTCACCGGTTTTTCTTCCTCTCCTACAACTGCTTTTCTTTTTATCATTATTTAACGGAATTACTTTTTCACATACGGATTTTAGTCTTTCACGTACATTTTTTTCATAAAATTTCCATATCATACCCTTCTTCCAAATCATAATCAGTTAACTCTGGTTTATAGACTTTCCCTAAAATCGAATCTAATTAATCCAAAAGCTTGAACAATGAATTGTAATTCTTCAACTAGTGAAGTGATTTTCTTTTGGCAATTATTACTACGCTTTATTGAACATATTAGGTTTAATTTTTAGTAAATAAAATTAATATGCCTAGCAATTAGTATTAATTAGGGTTTATGGGTGGTGAAAGGCGGTTAGGGGTACGGCTGAACTGGAGTGTGGTGATGCAAAAGGCGAGGCTGGTGGTGGTGTTTTTCGACTGGGTTGGGAGTTGGGACTGGGATGGCTGTGGCGGGGTGGTGGGGGGGAAGGGAGATGACGGTCGGAATGAATAGGGTGGTGCGCCTGGATGGAGTCCTCGGTTGGGATACGGCTGGACTGGAATGGAGTGGTGCGAACGATTGAAGGGTGGTGAGGGTGGTTGTCGGCTGGGCTGGAATAGGGATGGCGGTAATCGGCTGGTTGTGGGGAAGGGAGAAGACGAAGTCTACGTTGCTGTTTTATCTTTTTTTTTTTTTTTTTTTTGTTTTTTTATTATAATATTAATATTAATTAGTTTATTATTTTCTACATAATTAGTTTGTTTTTTGTTTTAGTTTTTAGTTTAGATTCATTTAATTTGATTTGGTGKATGGAGGACGGAGGTAGTGAACGGAGTAGGCGGTGGGTTGTTGTTAGTGACTTGGTGGTGGTAGGAGATGAAGGGAGGGAGAAAAAAAAATCAATTGGGTGAGGGATGAAAAAATGACAAGGGTAATATGGTAAAAGACGTATATGAAAGAGTAAAATCCGTATGTGAAAAAGCACGTCCCATTTAAACCGGTTGTGAGACGACACAAGTTTGTGATGCGTTGCAAATGAGAATTTGTGTTTAATTTTTTTTATTTTTTTTTCATTACTATGTTTCTTTTGTGAGTTTGTTACCTTATTGAAATTTCAGTGATAATATCCGATTTTTTTCGAGTTTAGTGGGAGAGGGTTTGTGAGAGGTCACAAACTTGTGACCGTCACAAGCAAAAAAACTATTGTTTACTTTATTGTATTACTTGTTTGTCCCCTGATTTTTTTACTCCCTAAACACAAATCCTGCTCCGCCACTAGGTTGAGATATGTGAGCTCAAAATGGCAAAATTTTAACTTTGATGATGAATGATGATGTGTGTCTTAAACTTTAATGCAACTGTTGATGAAAAATTACTGATATTCCCATATGAGTTGCTTATTCTAGAATATTCAATTAGCAGTTTGCCACCCTGAAAATTTCCGCCACCCCGGTAACGAATAATCCTGGCTCCGCAAATGGTTGCTTGAGGTATCTTCTAAATAGTGGTTAAGATTCAATCTTGTTGTACTTTGTACACTCTTTTGGAGAAATGAAATCGCAAGTTTGTGACTTTGTGTATGCCTAGAAGTGAATTGAGTAAAAGTATATCTATATGTTTCGAAGTTTCAGCTCCCATATGGTAGTATCCTTTTGTTGCTGTTGTTGAGTTGCTGTTATTGTTTTTCCATTCTGTAATGGGGGTGATTAAGGAGAAGTCTCATTTACGGAAAACTTCAGGATTTGATGTACTTCCGCTGTCATTCTCCATTTCTCCCTATACTTTCAGTCAATGCTCCATCTTATACTGTTGTTTAACTGAAATTTCCCTGAGCCCATCACAAATACTGTCTTGTAATGGTACCTTTTTTTGCTGGAATGTCTTTTAATGTTCGAAATGGTATGTTACAAGTGTTCAACTTGACAAGTTGTGATCAACTGTTTTTTTATTTATATCTGTTTGTTTTGAAGTATACGTTTGACGTGTCTGTTTTTTAATCTCAACCACCCTCCGAACCCTTGACTTTTTCTCAGGGGCAACAAGTGGTATTGGATCTGAAACAGCTCGTGTGCTTGCATTGCGAGGTGTACATGTTGTCATGGGAGTAAGGAATATGGCTGCTGGCAAAGATGTCAAAGAAGCTATTTCAAGAGATATCCCATCTGCTAAAATTGATGCCATGGAGCTAGATCTTAGCTCTATGGCTTCAGTGAGGAAGTTTGCTTCCGAATTCAATTCCTCAGGATTTCCTCTAAATATACTCATGTAAGTTTGAGTCCGTTAATTGGTCTTTTGTAGTACATGGACTTGTTGTTCATATACGTCAGTTTGGTTCCTCAAAGTTTGTTGAATTCGATTTGAGGATACTTTCAAGTCTTCAACTCTATTCAAATGGACTTTGGTTCGCCAAGGCTCCAACCTGTGATGCTGATGGTTCACGGCTTCAGCTGCGTAGTTCATGAGTACTCCATATATTACATGTCGGGCCACGCAATTTTTCAATAATTTTTGTATGTTTTCTAGTCGAGGCCAACGCTAACAATGCTCCTCTTCCTCCTGCAGTAACAATGCCGGTGTAATGGCCACACCTTTCATGCTTTCCAAAGACAAGATTGAGCTCCAATTTGCGATCAATCACGTAGGTGAGATGCATTAGCAATTTTCTGGAATAATTGTCTATTTAATATCTTTTACGCTGATTGCTTTACATGTTTTGACATCTGAAATGACAACATTTAATCGGCAAAGAGGCGAGTGTTAATTGATAACTTCTAAGAAATGGTGGATTATGGAAACATTCAGTGTGTCAAGTTCGAGTTTAGTACTGTTCTGTTCCTTTCTTCCTCTCAGCTAGTTAGAAATTAATTATAGATATTTGTTATTACCTTTTAGTAATTTCTATGACTTTGTAATCGTTGCAAATTACATCTTCTAGGTCACTTTCTTTTAACAAATTTGTTGCTAGAGAAGATGAAAAAGACTGCCGATGAAAGCAGTAGAGAAGGAAGGATAGTGAATGTCTCATCTAGACGACACAAGCTCTCATATCCTGAGGGAATCCGGTTTGACAAGATCAATGATCCTTTAGGGTAATAATGAAAATTTTTATCAGCAGCAGTTATGCTGTTTCCAAGTGCATTCTGATCTATATTAGTTAGGTAACGAAAGATCTACTGATACCTTTAACAAGTTACTTACATTGCATACTGTCTCCTTTTCAAATTGCCTTTGAAAGTGTGAAAGGACTAATCGGCCAAAACAGAGGCCTGTACATCACAAAACTTGAGTAAGACCGTTGTACGATGTACAACTGACGTCATCTCATAGTATGCATCTTTGTTAATGATAGCAATATAACTATGTTTTACCATACAACGGTTTTACCTAGGACTAACTAAATGTACATATATTTTCAACATCTCTTCCGATCATTTGCAGGTATAACAGCCTATCAGCCTATGGTCAGTCAAAACTTGCAAATGTTCTACATGCTAACGAACTAGCAAGACGTTTAAAGGTAGATTACTTATTGAGCCTCTCGTAAACTATCTTCTAGTCCTCATGAATAAATTCGTTAGGTTCAAAACAAACCTTATGGGACTTCGTGTTTTCTACGTGTGCTTGACGGAATGTCCGTAGGTGAATTGGATGCTTTCAGCCTTTCAGGGAAATGTTTCTCACGGGCAATTGTTATTTCGTTCTTCGTCGTTGTAAAATTTGATGTTAATTATAATTTTATTCCTCCATTGACGAACTGATGTGATATGGGGTTGTACTACTATGTCTAGAAGGACGGTGTGCGTATAACTGCTAATTCAGTTCATCCAGGAGCTGTTGCCACGGATCTTTTCCGCCATTTCAGCCTTTTTAGAGGTATTAAATTTAAAATCTTGTTTGAATTGAGTCTTGTAAATGGAAGCTTCAGAACCTCAAAATGCTAGGCATCACTCTTCTTCAATTCATGTTCCTTTTCTGGTGTAGGTTTCATGAGCCTCGTTGGTCGCCATTTTATCAAGAATACTCAACAGGTAAATGCTGAAGTTTGAGTTATTACTTGTACAGTTGTACACGACTGGATTTTGAAGGAGGAAACCGTGAGACAAATTGTGAACTCTATATATGGGATATGTTGCAGGGTGCAGCAACGACATGCTATGTAGCGTTACACCCAAATGTGGAAGGAACTAGTGGCAAATATTTTGCAGACTGTGATTTAGCCGAAGCAAGCTCGCTGAGTAATGATGCAGATGTGGCCCGGAAATTGTGGGAATTCAGCTCAGACCTTGTCAAGTGAAACAGCAACGACGCGTTGTTCTAGTTCGGGTCACAAGAACCAACTTCAGTGACTTTAGTATTTAATTATAGTTATCACTAGCATTGCTTACGCTCTAAATTGCTCAAATATCACTTGTAAAATTCCGCGTTTGTTTGATCATCGACAAATTATTAATTGACTTTCGCCTCTTGGAACAAGAATATGATTCAGCCATACAGGTATAGTATAAGCTTAATGACTTGACATTACATGTAAATGCAAGACGGTCCCGTGTAAGTGTTCGGGTTCAATACAACTTTTTGGGTTCAATAGATACTACTGTATCAAGTTAAAGATTACATTTGAGCATCAATTAGGTAACTGGCTATCTGCCTGTCTGCTCAGCCTAAATGCCCTCCCTGAAAATTCCTAATTTGACATACCAATGTGGCTTTTAGTCTAACGGTTAAGAAAGAGGTTCTTTCGACAAAATCTTGGTTTCTAATCACCATGCCCTTTATAATGTACTGGCTTTGTATCTCATTTGTCTCGACAATCAAAAAACTTAATTTGACACTAACATTTATGATGTCTGTCGAATTTGTTACTTGTAAAAGCAACGTCAGCTTTCGTGTTTGAAGTACAAAAAAATAAGGTTACACATTTGAAATCTACTGTACGCTCCTACGTTCTGCAACGAACATTCACTTGCTACGATTGGTAAGCGTGGAATATATTTTCCACGTTTGTAACCTAGAGTGTCGTATTCAATGAAGGTCAGTCCCCAGAAGTGAAGAGCCGAAGTAATATATGCAAAAGGCTCGCCTAGCTTCAATTTAGGGATAGGATAGAAGATCAAATGTACACAATTTTACCCATTTGTTGAAATGTCGAAAAGTTGATGTATAACCTGCAATAAGAATTGCGTCAAGAATCGGATTGACATACTGCCAATTCATAATATACAATCCTTGTAAATAAGAAGCATTATTAGTGACTGGCAATATAATAGAGTGAGTAGGAATTACAATGAACCATTCAGTCATGCATTCGTGCTTATAACTTACAACTGACAACAGTGTAATTATATTCAGTACGACATTAGCAGAAGATACAAAGTAAGGAGTGACAAGCGTTAGTAAATAGCATCTGACCAAGCCGCCATGCCCAGAAAACATCCTATGAGTGAAGCTCTATACCCAGTTCAGAGCGACATTATCAGCCTTCGTCGGGCTATAAAATAATGTATCAGTACAAGACAGATCCTAGTTTTGTTATGTAATGTAACATTGGATCTCAAGTTCAAGAATCAGAAGTTCGCCCATCTTGCGAGTCATATCGGCTCGAATATGGACTTGAACAGAAGAAAATATAAACCTTTTACTGGTCAATGTTTGTATAAACATTTGTGCATTGTACATTGTGCTCTCAGAGTTCAAGGGGCACCAGAAGTGCCAGGAGCTACTACTACAAGAAGCCATCAGCTGACACCCGGTTGAAGCAGTGGAAAGAAACTCCAATCGTCCTCGGCTTCAATATCCCTAACAATCGTCTCATCAACCCACCATTGTGAACCCGAGTTCGATTTAGCAGGTGTTTCTTGGCTACTGTCAAAATTGAATTCTTTGACTGATCCAAGAGAGAAAGAAGACCGCTTATGTTGCCAATATTCCATTTCTCCTGCATTTTTCTCAAGGGTTTCTTGTCCCCTTGATAATTCTATTTCTTGCTGCTTGTCTAAATTTTCTCCATTCCTCTTTTCAAGAAATTTTGGAACATCTTCATGGCTTAGCTCAAATGAGACTCTTTGAGCAACCAGAGTCTCATCAATTAGTGAGCCAGTTTCTAAATTAGCCTGGGATGTCGTCTCAAAGATTTGGTTCTCCATGGGCCCATCAGGAGTCACAGAGCCAGAATCAAGTCTAGAACCCCACTTGCAAGTGTACATATTCTTCGAGTCAAATAACTTGGAAGCATCTACCATGCGGAATTCAAGAACTGGGCGCCTGTCAAGGTAAGGCGAAGATGTCCCAGATGCTGAAGTTGCAGAGCCAGGGGATATGAGATGATGGACCTCGTAGCAAGAAAGTGCATATTTCTGATGGGTCCCACTATTCCTACGAGCACGGTTGAGTGATGAAGTGAGCAATTGAGCAAAAGGAACTTCAGGCGATGAAGGAGTGGTGAACTGAACAGGCTCAGGAGGCGGGGTGATAGCTGCAGTAGATGGTTCTGTGGGATAGGCAGAAAAGACAGGAGGAGAGACAAGCTGTGATTCATTAGCATACGGGCCAACGGTGAAAATATGGGCTTCTTTGAAAGAAGAAAACCCGTTTACAGATAGTGGGGTAAGGGCAAGTAATCCGACAGGTGAGTGAGTCCCAGTAGGAGGATCTGATTGGGGTAGAGGGGAGGATGGAGGAGCAATGAAAGGTAGTACTGTGGAAGTTGTTGGGTTTGGATTGTCGGCAATGGGCACAGTGCCTTCAATAACATCAGGTTCGGGGACAAGGGCAGCATGGCCAATCCTCTTGCTAGTTTTGACAGACCCAAAACACCAGTATAGATTCCAAAAGCTTGCCCATCTCCTTTTCTGTATTCAGTAATTGAAATATTGATTACAATTCTAATGTGCAGCATTGATCCATATCTTCACAACGGAAATGTGTAGAAACTATACAAAAAGCATCCCTTTTTACAGGTACAGCAGTTATCAGTAAAATGTTAGCTCTTGGCCACAATTTTATCAAAGGTACTTCACATTAATTCCTACAAAAATAGGCGATAAACAAAATTACTACACTTTGGAGTTTAGAATAAGATTGGGAATAAAACAAAGGGTCATACGAGTGTATATATTTTTTTTTGCAGTCTATTCAGAGTCTCCACGCATCAAAGTGTGTTTGAATGCTAATTCATCTTAGAACTTTGTCGGCAAATGATACGTAAGCAAATAATAACCATAGCAAATAATTATGTTATGTTACTGTAATTTTGCAGCCGCTAAAGTCCCAGTTCGCAAGACATATGATTATGTTACTATGATTCTTCTTATTACCTCGTGTACCGGTTTTCGACACTCGACACTTTGACAAGAGTATGACACCTAGACAGTTCAGTTTGAACCAAAAACACGAGTTCACCACACTCCGATATCTGAACCAGCCTTTCTAATATCTCAAAAGCAGTTGAAAAAAAGGTTAAAACTCTCCTAATTAAAATCATATTACAAAAATCCACTCAACAACCTTCCTTAATTAGTCAAAACCAACCTATTTACACTTTTAAATTTTCCTTTTCCTAAAGCAACAAAATCTACATTGAAAAATGAAAACTTTTTAACCTCCTTATGATGAATTAACAATCCCAAAAGGCAGTCTTAATTTACTATTAAAAGCTATAATACACCACTTTCACTATCAAAAATAGTTACTCTAAAAGTGGGTTTAAAGTTTAAACTCTAAAAGTAGATCATCATTCTTAAACTTACCATGATTAGTACTCCTAACAAGAATTTTCCAGCTTCATGATGCCCATCAAAATCGAAATACTTTTAAAGCTTAAACCCCTATAGTAGCTCATTCTTCATCTTATATAAAATGCCTAATCCTCTAATTTCGGCCAATGGCAGAACTGGGGCTAGCTGGGGCAGTCGTACCTAAGAAAAACTCAAAAAATTTCTCACTTGAACCCTCCACTATTGAATTTTCCAAGTTCTGTTGAAAAAGAAAACTTTTGACTAATACGAGTACTTCTTTCGCCCCGACCATTTGTTTACCTTTCTTATTCTTTATAAGGGATACTTTAATCATAGGTAAGTAAATGATTAGAACCAAGAAAATAATAACTTTTGGCTACGACAGAAAGCGATCATTTTCCCGGTGTATTCTCTAATTTACCTCGTACAATTACTAATTCATCCCCTGAAAATTTCCACACCTAACTATAAATTCTAGTTCCGCCACTGATTTGAGCTAGCAAACTCAATTACTCATTGCTTGGTTATTACAAAAATTTAAAATAAAAAAATAAATCAGATTCCTCATGATCTAGATGAGCATGATATCAAATTGAATTACACAAATCTAAATTGGAGTAAAACAATTAATACTAACTCAATTTCCACAAAGTAAAATTGAAATTCACAAATCACAAGCAAGAAATAATTGATTAAATCAAACAATAACAAAATCAACAATTTTAAAAAAAAATACAATATATACCTGAGATGAACTCGGTTGAACACGACTTTCGGCGGTTACGATCGCGGCGGCAGCCGCATTAACAGTGTCAACGCTGTTATTCGGCATACCGCTTTAATACGCCGGAAAACCACTTTAACCTTGCCGTAAAACCACCTTAATATCGTCGGAAAACCGCTTTTAGAGTTAATATCAGCTGAATTAGAGATTAATTAAAATGATCTACAATTTTAATCGTAAAATTGATCAATTAAACGAAATTACGAAAGGATGTAATTTGTTGTGAAATTGTTTTGGTTGTTGACTGAGAAAAAACAATTATTAGATGATAGAGGAAATGATTTGTGAATAATTGACTACGATTTGTTTTTGATTAAAAGCACAATAATTTTGTTGAATTAAGAACTCCTATTTGTGTTTGTATGTATCGAGTGTACGTGTGAATGTGAGGTGTTGGTTACGTTATAGTTTTGGTCCTGGTTTGTTGTTTTCTTGATTAGGATTCATCGTCTTGCCAACGGTTAGGACAATCTTTTTTCGTGACCGAGACAAAGTAATATGTCGTTGATTGTAGACATGACTCGATTTGACGTTCGTTAATATGATCACTTGGTAGTTGTCTGGTTGAGGAAATTACGGTGATTTAAGACGTAAAATTTAACTTTATGTACATATACTTGGATGAGATTCTATAAATATTTGAGGTTGATGTATATGTTATACGAATTTATTTCTGATAGTTGTGGTTCATATGGTAGGAAACTATCGCTTGTAGTTTGCATAGCACTCAACCATTAGTTACTACTCCGTATGACTGTATCCTATTGGATTTAGAGTGGACTCATTCACTACATTTTATACGGAGTACAAAGTACTCCGTACATGTGTAGTGAAAATAATTTTCTAACGCACGGTACGAAATTTATTTGATCTAATTGACTTAACAAGTTATTACCACTAAAAAGTAACAATGACTTATGTTCTATACTTCTATTACATCCCCATTTCCATATCGTCTCTTTGGTTCTTACTTCTTACTGACTTGTTATTCACAAATTTTCATATGTGACGGACAATATTCGTCACAAGCTTGTAACGGGTCAAATAAAACTCACTCCAGTAGATAAAGACAAGCCATTTGTGATTCCCTAGGCACTC
Source organism: Silene noctiflora (assembly GCA_009801015.1). Classification (NCBI taxonomy): domain Eukaryota; kingdom Viridiplantae; phylum Streptophyta; class Magnoliopsida; order Caryophyllales; family Caryophyllaceae; genus Silene; species Silene noctiflora. The sequence goes on from VHZZ01014604.1 coordinate 50,977, forward strand.
TTACTTTTGTCTTATCTATCTATGTGAGTGATACTTGACCCGTCACAAGCTTATGGCGGATATACCCATTACAAGGGAGACTTACTGCTTGTTATTAGAACATCTCGGTTAACATAACTAGTTCAAAAACTCGTTTTCAGGCTATTATTCTTACCTAATTAAGAAAACAATACATTTGGCAAGACATTTTAAATCAAAAAATAAATTATATGGAGTAACTCATGATTAATTTGTCTATATCAGCTTTACTATTTTACTTTGTTTTGAAGAAAGTCAGCTTTACAGTTTGATTAGTTTCTTTTTTTTTTTTTTTTTTTTTCCAAATGTATACTGATGAATTATAGCATTATATTATGACAATGCCCAACTTCTTGTTTCAGACGGCCAATTTTTGTCTGAAACTTTAGACGGGCATATGTGATCATTTTATGGTAAAAATGTAACCATAATGTTATAATCAGTGTTACAATTTATGGTAACTTGTTCTTTAATAGTGGTCACATTTAGCTGTAAATGGTTACAAAATTCCGTCTTATTACTTCAAACTAAAATGAGCCGTCTAAAGCAAACCAACTGATGATAATGAGTCAAGCAAATCACACCAACATGTTTCACCCTATCTCACCATTTGCCTAATAATATCATTTACATTACATAAAGATGAATTCGATTTTAACCAGGGATACAGTAGTATTCGTAATAAGATAGCTCATAATTTAGTTAAGGAGGCGATGTTATTGTGATGTACGTGTTTATCATTGTCAAGGAAGGATATAGGGATATTCTACATGATACCCCTCAATTTTACGACTTTCTACATGGTACCTCTACACTTTTTAAAACATACATGGTACCCCTAATTGTTGTCATTTTCACTAAGCGTAACCCTAAACTTAATTTCCGTCAATTAAACTCAATTTAAAGCGTTAATTGATAATAACGATGCTATTTGACAATGACTTGGGTATGACATGGCAGTGATCGGTGGAGAAACACATAAGAAACTCAACTTGCTTAGCACATCACTTGTGCCCTTTCATTTTCCTCTTTTCATTTTCATCTCCCTTTCTTTGTTTCAACTTCATCTCCCTCCTTTCAACTTCATCTCCTTTCTTTCAACTATTGAAAGCCTTTGTAATGGTGACATGGACTTCCGATAACCACATTACAAAATGATTACAATCTAGGCATTTGAAATAAGATTTTCTTGGGTTGTTAACGGATCCCTCATTGGCTTTCCTCAACTCTAATGTTATAGCTTCATTAGCTATAACTTTGGCTTGAAGATGCT
>VHZZ01014605.1:19944-30397 GCA_009801015.1 Silene noctiflora
TATTATTATTATTATTATTATTATTATTATTATTATTATTATTATTATTATTATTATTATTATTATTATTATTATTATTACTATTATTATTATGTCTTATTCACGATTACAAATTATAAATGTTATAATTATTTAATTAAGAATGATTAATGATCAATATAAATCCCATCAAATTACGAGTACTTCATTAGGTATCCACATAATAAAAAAGGATACAGATTATATGATTTAGTGCATCATAAAGTATTTGTCAGTTGAGATGTAATATTTCAGGAGGATATTTTTCCTTTCAAACGAGATCCAACTCATGAGGATTTATTAATTACTGCAACTGAACTAGTCAATCCTGCAACTTCTTCTATTCCTATTCCTTTTCAAGATGTTGTTGTTGTTCCAAATGCAGTACACTTACAGAATGATACTCCTATTATAAATACCAATACTGTTATACAAGATAATACGGGTATCAATCCCCCACTTAAAGATCATCCAGACCAAGACAACTCGGTACCAGATTACAGGGTTATCAAGTTAATCTTCCTGGTCAAGTTGTTGCTCCTGCTAGTACTGCACAGGCTACTGCTTTTCAGATAAGTATTCTCAATAATTTAGAAGAATTTGATACAAGCTATGTTGGTTCATTAGCTAATGTTATTCAGGAACATGAACCATATAATTACAGTCTAGCAAAGAATGATGACAGATGGGTTGAGGCAACGAGGAAAGAAGTTCAAGCATTGGAAGACAATCACACTTGGGAGGTTGTTTCTTTGCCTGATGGACATAAACCCATTGGTTCAAAATGGGTCTATAAAATCAAATATAGGCCTAATGGATCTGTAGAGAGGTTTCAAGATTAGTTGCTAAGGGTTTTAATCAAGTGAAGGACAAAGATTATAAGCATACATTTTCACCAGTTGCAAAGTTTACAACTGTTAAAACATTACTGGCCTTAGCTGCTTCAAAAGATTGACCACTATTTCAGCTAGATATAAACAATGCTTTCCTACGTGGCTATTTAGATGAAGATGTATATATGATGCCACCTAAGGGATATGACATTGAAAAAGGCAAGATGTGTAAGCTTAAAAGGTCTTTGTATGGGCTTAAACAAGCCTCAAGACAATAGAATTAGGAATTGACTACTCTCTTACCGACTTTGGGTTATAATCAATCAAGACAAGATTATTCTTTATTTACTAAGAATGATAAGGAGACTGCAGCATTGACTGCAATTCTGGTTTATGTTGATGATGTTCTCTTAACAGGAACTTCAACGCATGAGATAAATGATGTGAAAGCCAAGTCGGACAAAGCTTTTTCCATTAAAGATTTAGGCAAAATGAGGTACTTTCTTGGTTTAGAGATATCTAGGAATGCAACTGGTAAACCAGAGGAAATATATACTAGACATCTTATCTGATTTAAAAATGGAAAATTGCAATTCAGTCAGATTTCCAATGCAAAAAGGTCTGAAATTGTCAACTGATCAGGGTGATTTAGTGGATAATCCTGAGCAATACATAAGATTGGTTAGTAGATTATTGTATCTTAACGTGTCAAGGCCAGATCTTTCTTATAGCATTCAGCATTTGAATTTTGGCCAGCCTAGGGTTCCTCATCTTCAGACAACTTTACATGTAGTGAAGTATCTCAAAGTTACCATTAACTCAAGTCTTTTTTACAAATCACAATCCAACCTACAGTTAACTGCTTACAGTGATGCAGATTGGGCACAATGTGCTTTCTCCTGTAAATCCCTGAATGGGTATTGCATTTGACTTGGTTAATCATTGGTTTCATGGAAAACCAAAAAGCAAGTCACAATAAGTAAAAGTACAGCAGAATTTGAGTATAGGAGCCTTTCCTATACTACTTTTGAAATGGTTTGGTTAGAGGCATTACTGAAAGATTTGAATGTTTCAATCACACAGCCTATTCCTTTATATTGTGACAACAAGATTGCATTGCACATCTCTGAAAATCCTGTATTTCATGAACGAAAAAAGCATTTGTCCATTGATTGCCATTTTGTGAGAGACAAGCAGCAAACTAGTTTTCTCATTATTAAGCATATTAGTTGTAACAATCAATTGACTGATTTAATGACTAAACCCTTAGGGGCAGATCAGCATAGGTTCTTATCCTTTAAGCTTGGACTTCGATTCAAGGAAAGTCCAGCTTAAAAGGGGAATATTGTAATATAGACAAAGAAATAGTTTGTTATAAGTTAGTTATAACTTGAGTTAGTACTTAACTATAGTTAGCAGAATTGTTAGTTGAGTATGTCGGTTTATGAATACTATATAAGCACATTGATGTATTCAGTTGTAACTACTTTTACAAATTAATAAAAATATCTTTCTTATTCTTCAATCATATACTCATTAAACTCTCTTCTATTTTCTTATGTTAATCTTCTTGATCCATCATTGATCATGCACTGATCATAGTTCTGAGTTTTAATAAAAAACTAAGAAGGGTAACTTGGTAAAAGACGTATGTGAAAGAGTAAAATCTGTATGTGAAAAAGCATTAACCGACCATCTCTACGCCGCTCAGCCGAAAAGATATTGAACTATTGAAGCTATTATAAATTCATGGTATTAAGTGAAAAAGACAGTTAAACTAGATTTAGAGAAGAATTAGACAGATTTAACACACAGGCACTGGCACAGGAAACGTAATCACTAATCACCGACAAATCTCCAATTTGAGTTGATATTCTCTCCCTTATTATCCATCCGGCTAGTTGATTACCAAAGGTAGCTAACATATTCAACAATAATAATGATGAAGCTGTTTCTGTGGGTTACTCTTTCTTCTCTGCTCTTCTTCTCATTCTCAGTTCATTCCCAAAGTAACTTTCTTTCTACTTTCTTTAACTTCTTTTTACATTCTTTCTACTGCTACTGTATTCATATTCATGCTTCTTTTATGTGGCTTCATTCATCCATTGCTCTTTTTAACTTGCTGTATCTTCTTTTTCTTTCTTAATTGCCTCTTTTTTTTTTTTTTACCAACTGGGTTTACTATACTGTAATATTTTCACCAAGATCCATGTTTCTTTAGTGTCATCATCATCATCTTTAATGTATGCACCTAATATCTTTATTTTTCTTTTCTTTGATCTGGTTTATTAATCAACAATCGATACAGTAATATTCGACTAAAATGCTTTGCCTTTATTATTACAAGCATTCATTCCTCTATAATCTAATTCTTCATAAATCATAATAGTAGAGTCTTATGAATCTGGGATTTATAAATGCATTCCCTCCTAACCTAATAATTCAACTCCATTACTATGGGAGAATAGCAATCAGGAATGGAGATGCAATCAGACTTTGGAACACACTATAAGCAATATAGTACTCCATGTCGACATTTCAATCATGATATAATATTTTTAAGACCGTTGTATTCGTCATAATTGTCAAACAGATTCAAATCATTCTATTACTTACTTCAGGGAGTAGGATCCCTTTCACAAAAATGACCCGAATGACACTCTTATATGAGATTTGTATTTTTAAGTGCATTGCTTGTACATTGGTCATATCACCTCCCCAATTAGTGTCACATAGGACAGTATGACAATTCGCCAACATATACTCTGGTTATGTGGCAATGCTTAGTTATGATTAGCTTTATCGTCACATAATACCAGACCATGTGCTCCGGGCTGCACCTTGTAGATGTTACAAGGGTGAGGTCAATAGCGTTCTTGTGATCTTGTCTTTCCTCACATTTGTGGACGTGATTGACCCTTTTTCCTCCTATTTTCCGATTTCTTAACGATAGTGATTTTGTATAATTGTATAAACAGAGATAATTAATGCTCCCTCAGTCTCGGTCAATTGTTGTCCTTTGATTTTGGCACAAAGACCAAGAAAAGAGGAGGGGCCAATTACTAAATGACAAGTGGAACAAATTGAGTGTGAATGATCAAATTACTCATCAAGTTCATTCTTAAAATAGAAAGGACAACAATTGACTTAGACACCTCAAAATGGAAAAGGACAACAAATGACCGGGACAGTGGGAGTAATATGTAGCCAATAGACAAAGGAAAAGGGAAAGAGAACCCTAAATGAGAGATAAGCTGTATGTCTATTGGCATTGGCGGAGTTCTTCTATAGTCATCCGGTGTGTTTAGCTACTTCACCCCTTTTGTTCTAACCTATGTTAGTCAGACTCGTCTACTCGTATCCGACAAAATACGTATCGGAGTATCTGATACGGCTATTTTGTGCGAAATTTTCAATATTTTGGACTAAAATGAAGTATCAAAGTGTCGTATCGTGTCCGACAAAATACGTATCGGATACGGAATACGGCAACTAAGTGAAGTATCCGAGTAACATAGGTTCTAACAAAACTATATAGCCTAAAGGAGTAGCATTATAGTATTAGATGTTAGAAGATAAAATGATGCTGAAGAAACTTCTATATTTGTAATTTGGTGGAATGTATGCATGGATTCAGCACTATTTACTTGGCTATTTGTCACATTCTCACTATTTTGATCATTTAAACTTCTTATCAATAAAATGCCTTGTTCATTGGACACCTGATGTGTCACCATTTTCTATATAGACACTTAGGTCATTCGTCATTGTGTTCTTGTAGAAAGACAAGTGATACGTGAATACCAGCCAGCTGGATTTATCCCTGATCATCGTGCTGTCATGTAGACTAACAAGGATTCATATATGTTACTTAGAACCTTGCATTGGTTTCCTTTTACAAAGTATTATTATACAAGTTTCTGACTTGAAATATTATGTATCATCAGGCAGCAATGTGACCAAGAATCCAGCTGATCAGCTTGTGTCCATTGTAAACGATAACAGAACAGCACACCATGCACCAGCACTATACAGAAATCCCGGGCTGGGCTGCATCGCCTTGCAATACATAAAAGCCTATGCCGGCAAGTGTGATGTTGTTGGCGGGCCCAAAGCAGAAAAGCCCGACGATTCTGAATTCGCCAAGACTTTTGCCCCAAACTGTAATGTGGACCCTGCATCATTGGCCCAAATCACTGGTCGTTTCCTTGGCTGCCAGTCGAAATATATCAAGCCTGATGCAGCCTTTTCAGAAATACTGATAAAGAATGAGAAAAGCTTGAACATCTTGTATAGCAAGAACCACACTGAAATTGGAGCGGGCGTGAGTGGGTCCGATAGTGGATCACCTTACTTTTGGTGTGTACTCTTCAGCAATGGTAAATCGAACAGCAGCTTTGTTCTTGAGGGTGGTGAGGTTAAGGTGAGTAGACCTGGTTGCTTCAGTGGGGCCAACGATGACTGCAGTGGTGCTGTCAGTAGATTTGGGTCTTACCTTCTCTGGAAATGCATTCTTGGTGTTCTGACCGTGGTCGTGATTTCTCTTGGATCATTATAGTGGTCCCACACGATGTGGCTCGTCAAAGACTCGACTATACTGCTCTGTAGGTTTATTTTGTTGACCCTTGTAATTTCATTGCCATTCTTAAATTTGTTTTGTTACTCTGTTGTATATTGAACTGAGAGAAAAAAGAATGTTTTCTTCTGAACGTTTGCGTGGCCCTAATTTCACAATACAGAGAGAACAACTAATGAGAGAAACACAATTTGATATAATCATTTTGTTTCCTCTGAGATTCGTTTGCAGAATGTGGTTTTTAATACTAATTGTTCATCACCTTGCACCCAATACAACAAAAATTTAGATCAATAGATCAGCGAGGAGGCCACAGAATCACATAGCGCGATCAAAAAAATCTGGCTATGGGACTGCATCACGACCATTTTGTAAATGTTTTGAAGGTTACTGTTAGTTTCGAGTGTATTTTGAGGCAGTATCAACCAAGATTAGGCCAATTTTGTAAATGTTTGGAAGTTTATTGTGAGTTCTAAGTGTAATTTTAGGCGGTATCAACTAGGATTAGGCCACTGTCACCGATTTCAAGAATTAAAGCGATGCTCAATGCAGTGATTGAATAATGTAGATAGTGGCTAAATTAGTTGGTTGAGTCAATAAAGAGCGGTATTCAATACCATGACTAACATAACGTGTAGATATCGCCAAAGTAGTTGGTAAAGTCTTTGGAGAACGATGATACTCATGATTCAGCCAAAGAAGGATGATACTCATGATTCAGTCTCTAAAACTGTCGACATTAAATCTGCCCATATACCTCCCTTCACCCCGAAAGAAAAAACTGAAATAGAAAGCAACAGTATTATTTGTTGAAGCAATGGTACCCTCCTTCCCATAGACAGAGATTTGTACACGGAACAATAAAATTTGGGCCAAGTTTTACGGTTCAAGCTGCAGACACTCATCTAAACCTAAATCATACTGCAAGTAATAAAAGCTTACCCAAAAAAATGGAAACTTTATCCTACTTTACACAAATGAAGCAACAAAGGGAGCCTGAACAGCAGTTTTGACAGTGATAGGTAGGTCATGACTATTGACTACCCCACTCGATAACTTTAGCGGCTAACTAGCCGAAATCTGCACATTATGACTTGAGTTTAAGAACAAGAATAAGAAGTGTGAGGATGAAAATAATCCCACCGGAAGATCCCCCAACCCTGTGAATCCAGTAAGCATCAAACCTGGCAAACCTGTGATCCAGGTAACATGACACAGCAATGGCGAGGATCAAAACCAGTAGTAGTAGAGGTAAGACAACTGCAAAACTAATCACGGCCTCGTCTTCTTCTTCAACCTCAGCAGCCCCTCTCCTGTCAATGTAAAGCGGTGAGATTACCGCCAATATGGCGAATATGATCACCAAAAGCCTCTCATGTGATGAAAATCTGGCTTTCCTCCTTAGAGCAATTGAGTCCATTTCAATGAGAAAGCTACTTTGTTGTTAAAAAAATAAAAACAAGCTGCTTTAGTTTGGAGAAATATGCTTATATTGGTTCTTTCAACATTAGAAAGGAATAGAATATATGAGCATTTTAGCGGTGGTAATGCTGCTAATTGTATGACTTTTGTATTGGCCTTTTGAATGTGTTAAGGTGAAAGATTCCCCTTGGGTGGGATTGATTTATGTGTATCCAACGATCATCATAGCTCAGTTGGGAACCCGTTAACGTCAAAATTGCCATAAAGCTCCCTTTACCCAAAAAAATTACCCAAAAAACTCGATTATGGCTCAAATATGCACTTTTTTTAAAGATCAGAAATCTTTCTAATAAATCTAAGGATTACTGCTGGAATTTTGTATGGAGGAAAAAAAGGCATCTTGCTCTTGTAAAGAGAGGACTTATGTCACTTTCCGTACAATAACATAGTTTCAATTGTGACACTCCCTTATTGTTCAACAATTCCTTTTCCATGAATACTACTTTAACAACCCAGAATATCTTTATGGTTACACAATTGACCTTATATTTCACCCAAGAAGTTTTGGTAAGTCTTCTGTAAGACGTTTTGGCCTAACTTACTGTCTTACCACTACATACTCATCAACACAATAGAACTTGTCAAATCAGTAATTAGGCGGTTATAATAATTAACTAGTCCGCAAGTGTTAAACCATGTTACATAAGAATTTGTGCAAATTCTAAACTTTGGTTTGATCGGGGACCATTAAAGACACTACAGTAAACTAACACGGTATTCATCTAGAGGATTTCTTCCAAAAAAAAGCATATTCTTCGTCGCTTATTTATGAAGTTTGTTCACAAGAAGTTAGCAGTACTTGGGCAAAATAGCATTTTCTTCAGATGTTGGAATCAGAATCTTACCTACAGTAGTAAGATTACAGTACGGCTTGGTTGGCAAATCACACTTCAAAGATTTGAGAGGATGTGTGAAACAGAAATATAGCATATGCCTCACTCGGGTTAATCAATTACAGTCTATACAAAATAAATAAACAAAAACTCGGAACAAGAAAATATATAAAAACCGGTGACAAATGACTACACAGAGACAACGAGGGCTTAATCATCAGAAAATAAAGTCATTCCTGATCAAAAAAAAAAGTGAAAATAACATAAAGTGAAGCCTCTTAAAAGGTAACAAGCATAATAATAAGGTAGTATTAATACACTAGTTTGGAGAGTCTTTCTTAGTCGGTTTGTTACCCTGAAGTCTTCTGTGCCACTTGTTCTGAGCCAAGGTAAGATCTGATAAGCCAGGGTGAGATGAGACAGGTGGTGGAAGTTCAGCAGGTAGCGCAGTAGCTGCACTTGTGAATGCATTTAGGACGAGGAACGCCAATATGGGAGACAGATCCAAGGTCCCTCCAAGTGGTGGAATGATTCCACGAAAGATGTTCAAGTAGGGGTCACATAAGGTGCTGAGTATTAGACACACACATAATTACTCATTAGATTGTACCGGAGAGGGAGGGGACTGGGGCATTCTGTTTAACATTATGGATGAGGAAATAGGGAGGGGGGAATTTCATTCTGTTTGGAAAGAATGAGTACCTGAGGGGGCTGACAATTTGGGGCGGAGTGTTTGGAAACCATGTCAAGACAAGCCTGACAACCAGTATAGTATTGTAAAGATTCAAGAAATTGAGAATGCCATTAGAAACCACAAGCCCTGCTACAGAATCGCCAGGTAGAACAGCAGCAAAGTTGTGGGTTGAGAGAGAATTCAAACTCCTGTAGCTTCTCAAGTGAACCTGGAGAGACAAACAGTTTGCAATTGTATTGACGGAAAGAAATGAAGCAATTAGAGAAGAAAGAGAAAGCGATACCTGTGAGAAATGATGAAAATGGGAAGAGAAAGAGAGGAGATTGTGGTTTATAAAACGGAGAAAATGATGAGCAGCAGAGGTGATTGATTTCTGTAAATTGAGGAGACCAACAACAGGAGAATTACTAGTACTGTTACTGTTACTGTTACTGTTAATGGTGTTGTTGTTGTTGGGTTTTGAGAAGAAGAAGAAAGGAGTTTGAACAAAGGTTGTTTGAACATTTCTTGGAAACTCCATTCTCTGTGTTTCAGATTCAATGCTGCTACCTTTCTGCCGCTCTCCTTCACCTTCAAGATAACACATTTCGGATAGGCCTAACCATAAGTCATCACGGCATCACTCTACAATTACAACTTTATTACTCCTATTATATACTTTCTTTTTTAGGAAAAATTACCAATAATCATCACGTATTTGCGTTTTTACAAATAATTCCCGATGTTCAATGTATACTCCTCAATTACCACCATGTTTTTACCCCGAACATCGTTTTTCTTACTTTCCGTCTTGGTAAGTGATGATTTACGCTAAATATCCATATTACCCTAATTGAGTCACTCCAAATCAACATTTCCTTCTTTCATATAAACCCTAAATCCCCAATTTCTAAAATCCCAATAAAAAAATCTCTTTTGTTAAATATTAGGTTGAATTAAAGAACTTAGTGTTGATTTTTCATTGTTTTTTTCGAAACCCATAACTTTCAAGTTATACCATTACACTTCTTTTGTTGTTTGTTTTAGAGGAGAAGCAGAGGCCTGGTTGAAACGACTTCATCAATGTGCAGAGGAGTTGTAAGTTTATCTTAATTAAGAAAAAGATTTTCACGAAACTATTTAGTCTTACAAGGTATCAAAGTTGTGAATTTTCAAATATTAGGTTGAATTAAAGAACAATGAAGGGAGCAATCATTCCTTGTTAGAAAGTGTAATTGATCGACGAAATTAAAGAATAATGAAGTTGATTGTGATAAATTGATCAATGAAATAGGTAATTTGGGGACTTAGGGTGTGTTTGGATAACAAAAGTGGAGAGAAAGGAAGGGGAGGGGGGAAATACGGAAGAGAAAGGGAGGTACGAGAAGGGGATGTCAAATGGAGTGTGGATGTTTGGATACACTTTCCTTCTAAATCTTGCCTATTGTAAAAAGATTTTGATTTGTCTTGGAGGAGGGAAAATTGATCCCTCTAAATCTTTTCCCCTCCATTTCCCTTCACCCTTATTTATTATCCAAACAGGGGATTTTATATCCCCTACTCTCTCTCCCTTTCTTTTCCCTTCAAACCCCTCAATCCAAACACACCCTAGGGTTTGTGAAAATAAGGGAATAATCATTTTTTGTAAGAAATAATTGAATGATATGGGAGTAATCGTTCTTGTAGGAAAGGGTAATTTTGGTATTTAGCGTAAAACGCCATTTAACAAGACGGAAAATAAGAAAAAGGATACTCGGGGTAAAAATACGGTGGTGATTGAGGAGTATACATTGAAATTCGGGGTTATTCGTAAAAATGCAAATACGCGATGGTAAATTTGTAAAAATACGCAAATACGTGGTAGTTATTTGTAATTTTCCAAAATTATACTCCCTCCTAGCTTTCATGTTCCTCCATCTTTCCTCTTTGAGCTTAGTTAGATCACAAATTGTAACACCCGCAATTTAAAATTTAAGTTTTAAAAATAATTTAATAAGTTGTTTAAAATAAATTACGGTTTAATCGTATTTTTGGGTGA
>VHZZ01014610.1:6183-18373 GCA_009801015.1 Silene noctiflora
CTGTTTTGAGACTTGTATTTCTTTAGAGTTGTTAAACAGTTTGGTTTTGTCTTTTGGGAACTATGTAATCATTTAAATACTTTATTTAAGATGTTTCGTTATTGTCTTTTGAATATCATTGCCTCGGGAAACCGAGATGGTAGCATCTCCGTATCTAAGGTGGCCTTGTAAGGCACTTTGGAGTATGAGGGTGTTACAGTGGCCTTACTTGAGCCATATACGTTTTGAAAGAAAAAATCTCATGAAAAGACATGTGAGACACATATGCTAAAAATTCGATATGAGTAAGAAAAAATGATATGCGAGTTGATTGATATTCATACTATAGCTTGAAACTCCTAGTATTTACGGATACTGAAACTACGACCAGAAGTTCATACTATTCACAAATTATGAAATTATGACCCGAAGTTCATAGTGTCTAAAAAAAATTAACAAACTATGACCAGAAGTTCATTGTGTTTACATATACTGAATTTTGACTTGAGGTTCATAATTTTTATAGATGTTTAAACCGTGTCCTGAAATTCACAGTGTGACTATCAATACAAATTATGACAATAAAACTGTGGCCTGTAGTTCATAGTGTATAGATTTTCATTTTTAGTATTGTGAATATTATTTTGAGTATCAATATTAAAAGTGAACTCGGGATTATACATGGATATTTGCAAAATATGAGATACTCTTACAAATTGAGAATCATATCAAATCGATTTTAAAAAAAAAAAAAGAAAAAAAAAAACATTACCATTTCCTGTAGCGAATGCGATATCATATTTTGAGTATAAAATTTTATATCTCATATAAATAATGTAGTCTTATGTAGCTTAAAACAGTATCCTTGAAATGTGACTTAGCAAAGTAATGATATACTATGATCGTGAGCCTCGTCCTATTAGTTAATAATCATTATTTCCTGTAGTGAATATGACATTACATAAGAAACTTAATTAATGAGCATTATTCCCTGACGTGAATGGAAGCACATAATAGGTTTGATTGAACAAAAATTATACCACTAGCTATGGTGAAGTGGTCCTGAATATATTCATAAATAACGTGTTTATCTTAAAACAAATATTCCCACCGGGAGTGATATGGTAAAAATCACAATAATCTTAAATGTCAGTATACGCTCAGTATATGATATATTGTGAAGATTAGACACGACAACTAATTTGAAAGTTGTTGAATCGTTATGACCTCTGAAGGGAATTATATTCGCAAGTGGAATTGTGAATAATTTATATGTATTATCATGATATGTAATACATTGTAAAAATGTGATAATCATGTGTGCGGCTCATTATATATGTTGAAAATTATAAATATTGATCTTAATTCTTATCATATAACTATATATGAAATACTCAAAGAGTAATATAGTCATATTTCCCGAAGGAATCTTGATGAGTCTTGCCAACATATATGAGACACCTGTCGTGTCCTACGTCACATCATTTATCTGTCCGGATAGAAATTTTTAATTTGATTTTATATGATACGAATATTGCTAACTTGATGATTAGAGTGAGAAATATAGTCAACGAAAAATGTGGCGTGTGACAAGTGAAATTTAAAAAAAAACGACCAATTCTTATGAAAGATTGTCATGGGTAATGGGCAAAACTAAGAAAGTTGATATAAAATGGTTAAAATGTGACAATTGAGGCCATCCAGGTTCTTACTATACCCGTTTCGATAAACCTGAAGTTTATTTTAAACAAAAAAAGTGCTGAAACTCTTGTGTAGTAAATTTATTAAAGGCAAGACACTACAACGAGATTAAGTATATATGATATTGGAGATCTAAACACTACTCGATATTGAATAAAGAATTTAAATACTCGTGTATGGATTGACACTACATTGAGTGAGTTGTAGTCACATATTGAATTTTCTGAGTAGTTGTCGGTATAAATCACGGTTTAATCATTATATAAATTCATTAATCTCCAGAATTGGGCATTGTGGTTTAGCACATTGAAACACCAACTACATTATACATTACTTTCCAAAATATTTTTGTATTGTACAAAAATGCCCATATAGAATCTCGTTGATGATATGAGAAATTGAGATGATCTAAGGTGATTTTGATAAATTTTGGATTATATATTAGTTACAGTTTTTACCACCTTATTAGGGGGAGAAAAGCGAGTTAAAAGCTGGTAAAAATAAATATTTAATGATCCCCTACTGAACCAGGAGTTCAGAGAATGTTATAAATTAAATTCATTGAGTAGAGGTTTTTGAATTTGACATAGAAAGTTTTACCAGATTAATACAATTATATATACACTTGAAGTGTAATACAAGAAAAGTCACGATGAATTGACGGTTCCACTATGAAAATGAAATAGCAAGATGCACTAGTGCAATTTGTCTCATTGACATCGCCACAAGCCCACAATAACATCATTTTTAGTTGAACCGATGTAAATGCTCGTAAATGACATCAGTTTATATAAAAACCGATGTCAATAGTGTGCAGATTTTTATTTACATCAGTTATCTAAACAAAAAGATGTAAAAAAAAAAAATTCATTAACATTGGTTTTAGCGTATAACCAATGTAAAAATGTTCTCTGGGAGATATCAGTAGATAACCCTAACTTCTCCTCTTCACACGACCTTTCAATTTCTCGCATAACGTGGCACTCTCATCCTCCCCGACCCCCTTTTGCCCTTCATTCAACTCGCTACAATAGCACAATTGACCAGATCGCCAATCACCACGTACCCTCAACCGCAATTGATAGCACCACTTGACCACCATTTTTGCGCCATTCGACAACGACGAATTGAAGCCACCCTGTATTGATGTATGTCTTTTTTTTTTCTTTCCCTTTTAATCGTTTATATTGAGTGTCACTTGAATCATGTATAAAATAGCATAATATTGATGCTATAATCTATGTTGGTTATGTTTAATTGAATACCTTTTTCACTTGGAACAATTTAATTGTATGATTTATGAGATTATAAGTATGAGTTGTTATATTATTTTCTGGAGGTATTACGGTGGTCGGAAGCGGAGGTAGCAGAAAAGTAGGGTTCGGGTGCGAGGGTTCATAGAGAGGGTAGTGTAACAACGCTGCCATCTCTTCATCTGTCTTGTCTAGCTGATTGTTAGCGGTTGCTGGGGGTGTTGTGTCAACAGATTTTGACGACAACGGTTTTGTATATGAGTTTGGATCTAATAGTTGTATGTTCTGCCAAAATTGCTCCATCTCATTTACTCCCCTGTTCCTTTACCATTCAGAAAAAACCACAGTCAATTTATCGCAACTTGAATCTATCAGATGAAAGCGGCGATAAAATGACCCTATAGTTTTCGTTTTAGATGTCTCTGTTTAAGTTGTTAATCTTTTACTAATTTATGTTGGTTCAATTCTTCAACAAATTTGGGCTACTATCACAACTACGCTTTAATTCATAATAATTTAGAGGTAGCTGATAAGGATTGAATATGAATGCTGCCTAATATTCAGGAAGAATAAGGACGCATTTTTAGTAGTGTTCAGCTAATACGGAGTATCATATAATATTCACATTTGTGTATAGAAAAAAATGTAGTATATGTAAAAATAAGTGACTAAAATTAGGGAAAGGAGATGTGTGTACTGAATGAGGATAGAGACATGTTTCAGCTTCCAGGAGGTAATTGTGCTGCCAACTGTTGAAAGATATAGTATATGTATATATATATATATATATATATATATATATATATATATATATATATATATATATATATATATATATAGGTACAGAGTATCTTCCAGATCCTATAATGTATGTTGGGTCGGTGCAACGAATCGACCATTTTTAATATGGGTTTTTGTCCGGATTAATGAATGTCGCTTTTTGGTTGTACCTGTCGCATACTACAAAACACAACTTATTGATTGGTGTGGTGATTTTGTAGGGTTTAGTCAGCTGTTTGGATTTTGGACAACAAAACATCGACAACGGTTGGTTGAGCAATGAATTTGATAATGTAGTGGAATATATGCCTTATATCTTATTATGGACGATGAAGGTAAGTTATTACTTCCGTATCTTTTGTTTTCATTTGATAATAGTCACGAATCAATTTCATGAATCAATTTCCCTAAAAGCCAACTTTGATTTGTACACCATATATATTCTTTTCGTCTTAGTCATTTGTTTACCTTTTATATTCATTGTGAGGGGTATTTTAATCAAAGATTAACAAATGATTGGGACGTAAGTGGTATATAAGAAAATGAAATGACTTATATAAAAAGTGATATTTTATTTCTCTTTTAGTAGAGACCCAAGGAATTCTAAAGCTCACCCGTAAAAAAGGTTACTATATCTATCATACCGAGCCAAATCCGGAGAAAGGGAATTTAATTCCAAACCTACGACACCTACTACTACGCATCCTGAGGTCTAACCCCGATATCTACTTATACAATTAGACAAGGTCCACTTATTACTTGTTGGAGGAGATTCCTACTTGCTTGTTGGATACGACGCTTCCTTCTTTAATTTTGATGAGATTCTTTCTGCAAAAGACTTCTAAACGGCGATGTCATGTGGCATGTCTACTAGATCTATATGTTCAAATTCTCCCTTTATAATTGTTTAAATCAATTAAAGCATGTCAAAGCAACGCACACCATTTGTGATGATATTCTATACTTCTTTCTAAGAGTCATTCTCCGATACACGTCTTATATCCACCTACTTATTACCTACCTACTGCTATAGATTCATAGGATGCATTAAATACAGATCCTCTGTCAACCAGTAGTTCTGTTTCTTACAAGAAGTCTACTTAGCCATAACTCAATTTACATTGTTCATCTCAAATATATCAAGTGCAGGGTATTTAGTCCGACTTTGCTTAAGCTTAAAAAAAATCTAGGAATATTACATGGTAAAGGTATGTACACCCTTCGAATTCTGCCTGGAAAGGGAAAAAGGGGCTAAGAAGGGACCGATTCCACTTCGGGGAAGGGGCTCTAACTCATCATCTCGACAATCCTTTCATAGAAGATTTGAAAATTGCGCACAAAATGACAAACCGCGTTAGAAACCTAGCTCAAGGACTAGCATAGTATAGGGTTCGTGGTTTCGTGAATAGTAAGTAAGCAAAGCGTAAGTAAAAAAGACAGGGTAGGTTTATCGTTAGTAGACGCGTGCTCACTTTCTCATATATTCGTAAGTTTAGAGAAAGCAAATAGTATCTTTATTCGGAGCATGCCTAACTAGTAAGTTGTTTTAATACTCTCGGATTAAAGGCTTCCTTTTCCAACATGCCTAAAATTGCATAACTTAGAAGATGGTTGCCCATTGTCGGATTTTGCACGTTAAACAGATGCTTTTACGGTAGAATAGTAGAATTGAATTAAGCTAAGATAGGACGGATAGTTGCAACTTTTGATAGTGTTCGTTTTTGTAAAACCATGACCACTTCCCGTCATAATTTAACATGTATGGTTGGTCCAAAAAGTCACCTCTTCCTTTTAGTCCTATATTAGATGTAAGCTACATGTAGGGATCCTTTGATAAGTATGGCCTTTTGTTGCATTTGGACCTCGTTTGGTTACTCTTTTAATTCATGGGAGTTTCAGAATCCCATGAATTGTGTTTTTTAATGCTTGTTTGGTTACCCTTATTCTTATAAAATGGTGGAATTTAAAACTCCCTTGGAGTTTAGAACTCCTACATAATGGGGGAGTTTAATTACCCACCCCCCCTCATGGTCATTGAGAACTCCTACATCCATTTCCTACCAAATTTACTCATGTGCCCCTTAATGAAAAAAGAAATTTATATTAAATAAGGGTATATTTGTATTTATTAATCAAAATCATGTGAATTGAAATAATGTAACCAAACAACTCGTGGGAGTTTAGTTGATGGGAAAAACAAATTAGCACATGACAACCAAACATACTTTTTACAATTCATGTGAATTGTAATGTATTAATTAAATTCATGTGAATTGCAAACTAACACAAGAATTTCATTCCCCCATCAACCAAATGAGGCATTGATCTATTTTTTGTGTAAATGTTATTCTGGTTGCAGCAATGCTCTAAGGGTGAGAGGTACAACACGAAGATTTGAAGTATAAAAATCGTTATCCCATTTCATTTTGTTGAAAAATGACATTGGTTGGCTAAAAACACTTTTGATTATTGTCATTTGGCTTCTCGTTGAAAAATGGCTCTACCTCTTTCACGAAAACTTCAGGTCATGTTTTAGTTGGTGTATATTATTTGTGGGGCGTGACTTGTGCAGCTTGTGCCAGAATATAAGCTCTTGCTGGAGTGTGCCTGAATGTGTAGGAGTCTAAGCTCTTGCATATAAAGATTACCATTCTTCATCATCTTACTGTCAGCCTTCTTTATTTGTTTTGGTTTTCAGATAACTCAAACTTTTGGTAAAATGTACTCTTGCATTGCTGATATGTGGCTGAAATGTTCAAAAGTTATCAGGTAACCGAAACAAGCAAGTGTATGGAGTTTGTTTGTGTCATTTAGTTATAATGGGCATATTAACTGTTTTTGGTGATTCGCATAATGGGCATCAAGATTCTGGCATTCAGCAACACAACTAAGCTAACTGGATATAAGTATTATAAGTTTTTTTTTTTGTAGATAATGGTTTGATAATTAGCTGTATTAGCCTTTCAACGAAGGAATCACATGAATAGAAGGGTAATATGTGTTGTAGCTAGTGAAATTGCTAGTAATTTCTCCCTTCTCTTTTTGTATGTACTTTTTCATCTGCATTACTATCTTTTGAAATAATTTTCCAACTTAGGTACACACAACAAATGGATAAGAAGAGAACATGAAGATAATCAAGTTTTTAAGAGAAGTACGTGGATCTATTCTCCCAAACTCTATTTAGTTTGTTGTACCTTTCACATTTTTTTATACCCATTATCGTCCATTTTAGACTTTTGGTCGCACTATTATTTAAAAAGCAGCTGATGTAATAATGTAATTGGTTTATATATCCTAGAAATTGTAATTGAAAACATTTAACGTTTGTGTCGTAGAAGCTAGTGTTTTGAGCAGCTACTTTTATGGTGGATGGAATTATTGTAATATATGATATTTTTTGGTATAATAATATAGATGGTTGTATTTGAATTGTTGGAAGCCGTGAGTTGCTGGGTTATTGTTTGTATTATTACTGATTGATTTTGTAGATCTTTAATAGTGCGAGAATATAAAATTGCATTGTGGATAAATTCTTGAATTCGTATTGCCCAAATGAATTAAAGGAAGTATTTACATTGGTTTTAGAAAAGAACTGATGTAAATAAGGAGATATTTACATCGGTTTTGGTCCAAAAGCGATGTAAAAAAAGTGTTCTTTACATCGGTTTTGGTCCAAAACCGATGTAATTTTATGCCATTAACATCGGTTTTACAACCGATGTTTTTGTTATAAATGCTATAAACAACGCCCCCAGAAGCATCGCCCAAAATCAATATAAATGGGCCTAAAAAACCGATGTCAATGACACTTTTTCTATTAATGATGAAACAGTTGGTATGAAACAAGTTTGGTATATTTGGAGTGTCCCTCAAGTGACACGGATATCTAAATGATAATAGATGGCCTAGATGAATATAATGGTACCACATAAATATTCAGATTCAGATATCATTTAACATTACTGATTTTTGATGATAATATTATATCGATATATTTATGGAACCGATACACGTTTGTGTGCGATATTTTATGGACATTAGGTGGAGATCTTATATGTAAGTCCATTTTGAATGTCGACATATAATATTTGATTATAAATGAGCTCATGGTCCTGACATGAAGTCAATCCAAATTATTAATATTGCAAAGAAAACTGTACAGTTTGCATTTTGAGTCATCATCATGTGCATATGGATAAATTCATCATTGCGTTTTAGTTTTAATATTTACGTTAATTATTGTATTGTTTTAGAATATGTTATTTAAAAATTTGTTTCACATATGCATGCACATGTTTAATGATTTTGTTTTAATATCATAAATTATAAATTAAAAGGAGAAATATATTTTACTCCTATGAGGATAAACTCCCTGAAGGAACCTTTTATTAATGATCATCAATTGATAATAGTTGATCACTTTGAATTTTGGAAAACTCTCGAGGAAATTTATAGACCTCTACGATACAATTGAAATATTATTGTTATTATTTCCAGAATGGAATACTCAAACTCTTGAAGAGTTTGTTTAAATTATTATTGTCTCAACCTGAAATTTGTACATATAAGATTTATACATGAATGAATTTCTTACCGAATATGTGAAAATACTTTATGTTCTAGAAGTACCATAATAGTTGAAAAAATATAGTGAAAGCCTATAATGATGATGTCAATCCATACAATAAGATAATTTGGCAAGAAAGATTATATTGATTGTTTTTCAAATGAATTGTTAATAACCGGATTGATTCTCCGGAAGAGAATGAATTCTGGAATGATAGCTACACTTTTTTTCCTTTCGACTAGGTTTTTGTCCCAATGGGTTTTTCCTAGCAAGGTTATTAACGAGGTAGCACTATTGGCGCGTTAATACGCTATAGTCATGATCATTATGATTGTTGAAATGACAAATATTCTAGACATATAATATTATGTCATTTATTCAGAACAATTTCTATTACAGTTGTGAATATTACATTTGAGATGAAGACACAAAAGTCATCATTAATGACTACATCCAGACTACGAGTTCCGAAGAAATATAATATTTAAATGACCAAGGATTTATATAGATTGAAGATATCAAGTTTATCATAAACTACGGTGGAGGCTTTTCAACGATCGAGAAGTTATGTCAAAAGATGGATTTCAAGATATATCAAATTATGTAATCATCAGGGGGAGTAGACACGCGATGTACTATTTTTCCTTATCCATAGTTTTGTCTTACTGGGTTTTCCATGGAAAGGTTTTTAACGAGGCATCTTGTTATGCGTGTTTGGAGGATATTGTACTCTTTTCCTTTCTATTATTTTTCCCGCAGGGTTTTTCTAGTAAGGTTTTTAATGAGGCAATTTCACCAGCGTATTTACAGTAATAGACATCCAAGGGGGAGTGTTATGAATACATATATTATGGATGTCCATAATGTAAGATGATTTTAGAATTGTCCCTTCACATTCCCATGGCATAACTCTTACTTGTAATCATATATATATATATATATATATATATATATATATATATATATATATATATATATATATATACCCCTTTTTACTAATAAGAATTACATTCTTCTCTACTATCACTCCCTCTTCTTCTCTATATTTTATAACAAACACGAATTAAATGGAATATAAACTAATGAAATGTTAAATATGTAATAATTAAGTTGTAAATGATACGTGGCTGAAGCCATTTGCCGATGACACGTTGTGGACACGGGCAACCCGCGCCGCGCGCACCCGCGCGTTTTGAGTTTGAGGCGGCGATACTTCTCCCACAGAACTTTGTATTGAAAAAGCATGTCATGGGCCGTTACCAATTTGAAAGGCATTGAAAACGGTGAATGGTTTGAACAAGCCTGCATTTGTGGTGTCGCCACCAATTTTTGTGGACAATTGGATCTATTCGAATACTTGTATTATGCCAAGACACAAAGTGACACAAAGTAGTGATACAGAAATTCGTTGCCCTTAGCATTCCATGTCTAGAATGACTCTCGCGATGCCAATAAACACTGGTGTTTACAGATATCTGAGTAAGGGGTGAGGGTACGTTTTAGGAAGCTCTTATTAGAACACCTAATCACGCCCGCCTCGATAGAGACATCTACTAATGATCAGGGAATGTCATTTATATTCGATATGTTATTAGTTTAAATGCATGCAATGCAACAAACAACGTTTAATCCTAACAAGTAAATTAGACTAACTCGGTCAACACATAATTATCATACGATTAGGTCAAAGTGGAGTTTTATATTAATTACATGTGAAAAGGAATAAATGAATGAAAGAAAATAAATAAATTACAAAAGATGAACAATGAATCTATGCCACAAACAAGTCGAAATTGTTTTAGGAAATAAACAAAATAAAATAAAAGATTAAACATGTAGAAACATAAAGTGGTAATATGGATAATAGTCAATTATAAAATAATTAGAAAAGCTACGTCGAAACGAGACGAGTTCAGAGACTGAAGCCAACCCAGAACAGGCACAACATATGGTGCGTCCTCTGGAAGAGGCGCATCACCTTGTGCGACTGTTCTCGAGTTGGATTCTGACTGTGAAAGTCAGACCCGCGGGTTGTTGTTATTCGTTGGTTGATTTAGATGTATTTATTGATATTAAACTCGAAATTTAAGTGGTTTATGCATATTATATATATACGAGACGTCACAAGGCGAAAAACATATACAAAAGTCGAATTCTAATGATTTGATATGGGAAAAATCGAAACATTGAAATCCAGGTTTGAATGATTGACAAAAACCCACAAATATTGAATTATAAGGGATTTAAGTCGAAAAGGATAAAATAAAATAAATTAGGAAACTGGAAATTACAAAAGAAAGAAGGGAAACGAAAAACAAAGGAGAAGGACGAAATAGCTAGTACTCGAGGAAGAAGAAGAAGAGCAGCAGCAAACAAGGTGCCTCTGGAAGAGGTGCAGCAGATGCTGCCACTATTCCTGAAGGCACATCTGATGATGCAATTCTTCTCGACATTCTGTCCCTGCTGACTCGTCTAAAAGGGTTTAAAAACTATGATTTTGAAAACGATTTTGAGCGTGTTTGCGACATAGACTCTCACATAATTATAAATGCAGAAAATAAAATACAAATTGGGATTTTACATCCTCAAACTTACATGTTTACGAAGCGAGATTGACTAATTCGACGTTAGTGATTGCTCGACTCAATGCAAAACGAAGATGCCTTTTAAAAAAGGATTTTAGAAAACAAGTTGACTAATATTGATTGAGTGTAGTGGTCAAATTGGTCGGTCTATGCAAACGTGACTGGTACCTAGAATGATCTAGGCTTATGTGGTTGAGTAGATCAAGAACATAGGTGTCAAAATAAAAGCACGTGGTTTTAGAATGCAAAGAGAGAAGAGAAGGGGAGGACAATCGTGTGAAAAATATGTGAGGCGAAGACCTCTATTTATACTAGGTAAGAAATAAGGTTTAGGAAAGTAATATGGAAAGACTGCTTCTTCCTCAAGCAAGCGCGTAGATGCGGAGCTTGCGTCGAAAAAAAGCTACCCTGGAGAAGGGGCGCAACAAGTGCTGCGACCTTTCCAAGAGGCGCAGCTCCTGCTGCGTGTTCTCCTGCGACATCTCATCGTATTTTGGGAATAACTTTCTCTACAGGACTTGGATTAAGGTGATATTGGTAGCGTTGGAAAGCTAAGACAAAAATCTATAACTTTTTTGAAATAGTCAAGACCCAAAAATGACGGCATCACCTCATAAAATGAGCCTAAAGATCGGGTTGTCGTATTAAGCTAAAATGAAATGCACATTTTGTAATGTAAACATAAGTTTAGCCTAAGGAAGTGAAATAAGACTAAATGTGAGACATAATATCGACATATTATGACATCCTTACCTTTGGCAAACACATTGCTTTTGACTCGGGATTTACGGTCTCGGGCTCAGAGACGGTTTTGACCGCGGACTCTCAGTTGACTCTAATTACTGTTAAAACGACCGTATCGGCATGTATATGACAACATAGGGGTTGACTCGACTATTTGAGCAATCATTTGTCGACGAATTAATGAAATGTTATAAAATCGTTTCGTATATTGAACATGTGGCCCAATCATCACTGGGTGTTTGGCGAAGGGTGCAGAAACGAGGTATCTACACACGTGCCAGATGGCTTCAGTATTAATATATTATATGATCATAGTGGTTGTGTTATGTGTGTGATCAAATTATCCATAAAAAATCTTCTTAATTTAAAAAAGTAAACAAATGAGAGAGACAACTAAAAATAGAAAAGGTAAACAAATGACCAAGATGGAGGGAGTATTACTCAATGGGAATAACCTCAATTATTTTTCATATTCTTAAAATAAATTCTGTTGGAGAAAAGTGTCCCCGACAATAATGCGATCACAAATTGTCGATCATAGTGATCACATATTTAAATCTCATAGAAAAGAATACATG
>VHZZ01014631.1:14351-26553 GCA_009801015.1 Silene noctiflora
GAGCTATCAGCTATCAGCCTGTTATCTCTTGCCTCCATTGTTTTTGTTTAAAATAAGTCGATTTTGTTTGATGCTCCTGCTCTGTAGTATGAGATAGAGTACCTCAATAATCCAAGCTTTATTTGTTATAAGCTAACTGTGCAATAGAAGGGAGTTATGGCATACTCGACCATAAGAATATATAGTCAATAGCGTACTCCTGCTTACTCAAGTGTGCATTCGATTCTAGTACGTTATCTTGATGATTTTGAGAAAAATTGTGTATTTGTATTTCACACTGAGGTTTGAGAGGCCAAAGAAGGTACTCTACAGGTCAATTGTTTTACTTTAGGTGACTTGCGTCATCTGTAGCAGACTTGGATCTTATTAATTGGCACTTTGTTTGCTTAGATTTCATGTACTGCACAAAGAGTGTTATTTGAAGAAATTTTACCTGGTATTTTTTAGAGCGGTCAGGAAAGAAGATTTATGAATGATTAGGGTGGCTGAAGAAGTTGTTCCCGTGGTTTGCTCTACTTCAGAAGGAAAATTATTATTGCGAGCATGATGTAGCCGTCTTACCCATCTAGCCAAATCTGTGATGTTTTAGGGGAGTAATGAGTCTAAATGTGTTGGGTGTCATAATTTTGTGATGGAGGAAATCTTTTCTACTAGTAATGTTCGGTTTCATATATTAGGAAATTAGTAGATTAATCACCATGTATTTTGAAGCTTGGAGCGTGATATGTACCTTAACCGGTGTTGATCCTCCCTTAACCATGGTTACTCCACAAATTTTAGCTGAAGATTTTCATTCTTCATCTTCTTATATCTTATACCTTATAATAAAAGAGCATAGGGATGTGACACTACATTGAGAGTGCTTCTGTTCCTAGCTGACGTCATTATTTACAGGAATGCCACGGAGTTGATTTTTTTTTCTTAAGCACCGACTAATCTTTCTCCAGAATTTACTTGCCTTTCTCTATCATTCGCCATTAGTCAGCATTGTTATTGAAGAAATTAATGCCGTGCTTGCCATGTTCGAACCACACTGTCATCCATTATGTCTGTTATTCGTCTCTGTTGATTATCAATGGCTTCCTTTGACAATCTCGCAGTGATTTCCGACAGTAATTTTAAATTACTACTCTATTTCGTCTTCCATAAAACCCGAATTTAGCTTATTTCATTTAATTTTGTAATTACGAATCCTTGTTGCTGACTTTCGTCACCTTGTGCAGCTATTTCTATTTGTTGCTTAGTTGCGGGTATTTACTCCTACTTTTGTATTCCATTTTATTGTGTTTCTTAGTGATTTATTAACGTACCTAAGTATGTGCAATATGATAATTCAACAAAGTACTGTCTTCAGGAATTCAGGTCTGAACACCAACTTCTAACAATCTGCCCGCCAGGCGTTCGATGAATTGCCAAAGCAAGTATTGCTTTGCTCTTTCTTTGTGTACCGTGTTCATACGTCTTTTAAGTTCGTCGGTCCGAGGATAGTTTCCGTGGCTCATCTCATAGCTTAGGTCCCTATGGGAACTGATCTTCATATGCTTTTAGGTCCCCATGGAACTGATCTTCATAGTTTACACTCTCGCACCCCATTTATACAATTTGTCCTGTCCAAGTATAGTTTCCATGACTCATCTCATAGCTTAGGGATGGTTAAAGCTACTATGTGGAGTGCACCAATGAACGATCAGCTCCTACGTGGAATGTTTGCTTGTACTTGCTACACTGTTCTGTGCGTATAAGTCTACAACCTTTCCTCTGGTGTTGGAAAGTGGAATCATCGTTCCTTGAAAATTCGATTTCCGACCCTGCTTGTTAACTAGGAATATGGAACGCATTACTTTCAGTGTGCTTGTATCCTTTACTTGGCTTTCTCCCTTGCAAATTCTTGTATCATCCTCAACCACCGACTCTGATTAATGTTCTCCCAATTTCTATGCTTTCTCTCTCCGTTTTCCCTACATGCATGGTGTTATACTCAAACCAAATTCGTCCTCAGAATGGCTGCTTTTATTCATCACAAATTCAAAATCGTTCCATATATTAGCAGTCTAAATCGAGTAATAGCTTTGTTTATGTTGGATGATTCTTGCTGAATACGGCTTCTATTGAGGTCAGTTTTCTACCCTAGTTATTCGTCCTTTTACATTGATTTATCTGCTGCTATTACTTTATTTCCAGGGAATTTCAATTGTTATTATTGCAAAAAATTATTCATGGAAGTTGGAAATTTGATAGCCCTATATACTATACATGATTTCTCTTATGAATATGGTCATAACCTGTTTGATGAAATGCCAAACCTAAAATTCCACATCTACTTTTCTTTTGTTTCGTTTTTTGAGGATTTCTTCTTTAACGCGGTCTTTTGTTAAGCTAAGGTTTAAAAACCATTATATTTGGGCAATTGTTTCAGACAAGTTATTTCTATTGTCAAAAAATTGTGCTATTTCAGAATAAACCTCAAGTGTGGCTACTGTGATTTGGTGTTTTAAGGTGCTCTCTGAATACATTAATCAGATACTAGAATTTCGTTTTCTTTTGCCATCCATCATATCCTAGGTTTATGGGAACGTATGTATGTGGAAACACGAGATACGTAGGTGCTATCGGCTAAATTATGTTCTACTTTTCATACGATTAGAAAATTCTTTGATTAATGAAAGGGATAATTGGTCATTATTTCTACTTAATAGTTAAAAACTTTATAAAATCGATCCTATAGGTGATTAATGAAAACAAGTCATTCATGTTGGTTTAGAACAAGTTGGGGGGTTTTGTCAATTTACAGGAGTCGCAAACACTACAAGAAACAGAGCATTTACCTACCGATCAAAGCGGTGGGTAAAACCTTAATTCGGTCGGTAATTTTAATTACCCACCGCATAAACACAATTACCGACCGTTAGCAGTTAGTGRGTTTATTTASTCGGTAAAAACAATTTACCCTCCGCCATATATTCAGTAGGTAAAAAAAAATATTTCCCACCGCCATAGTGGTCGGTAAATGGTTCAACGGTGGGAAAGAAAAGGGTAGGAACATGTTGAGAAAAAATAAAACGGTGGGTAAATTTAAAAGGCGGTAGGTAAATTTAATACAAAACGGTGGGTAATCCGCTAAGTCGGTGGGTAATTTTTAGTTATAATTTTTAGGCATTTATGATCAGAATGTAGACGGCGGGTAATTGAAAAAGGCGGTAGGTAAATTTTGTAAAGTCGGTGGGTAAATAAATAAATCGGTAGGTAATTTTCATTGTAAATTACTGCCCAAATTTGGCAGAAACATTGCGGTGGGTAAATCCAAACTTCGGTGGGTAAAGTTTTACACGTCGGTCGGTAAATAGTACAGACGGTGGGTAATTTCTAGTGTAAAATTTTGGCCTAATTATGCAGGGATTATGCGGTGGGTAATTAAGGTCATTCGGTGGGTAATTTAGGGTATATTTATATGATCTTGGCTCTTTTTCACTAGCCTATCCATAATGGTAATGTTTTCCTGCAATCACAACTCAATTCATACATACACCATTTTTTTTTGCCAACAAATAAATGCACTTAATTAATAAAATCCCGTACACAACATTCATTGACAAATTTTTTCAACTGCAAACTACGTTGTATAAACCAAGTCTTCTACACCAACCTATACTTACATACCATTCATAATATACAACTCTAGATTTAATTAACTACTTCATATCCAACACCGGCTCCTCCGATTCCGCCTCTGCCGGAATTATCATCATTTGGATTTTGGGGAAAGATTTGATCGAACGAGTTATTCGTGTTTTGTTCCGATTGTTATAGTCCATGCTATCCAGTAATTTTAATCTCAAAATGTAGTCATCACTCATGAGGTAACATGATCGTGTGTAATTGTGGCTGCGTGCGGAACCGTAGTCCATGTCCCACCAAGGTAAACTAAATGCTGATGTCCTTACCACAGCAAATATCTTGTTTATTTTGGCATTAATAAACTACCACTTGCGGAAACCCAGACCTAAATATCACCCTTCTATTTTTGGAAAAACTAAATGCTGATGAAGACAGCGGCGCATTCTACATCTTCAACCAAAACTTCCTCTCCTACAACTCAACAACTAACTCCTTATGAATGACTTAACGCCTCACCACGACAACGACAACGACAACGACAGCGACAAGGACGACGATGATCGTGAACTCAACCCCTTCACCTGTCTCCTTCCTTCTCAAAACCACGCTCCACCCCCTACGGAAGTCCAACATTTCCGACAACACCATGTTAGCTCACTCAATGCTGATATCATCATCCGCCAGTTACCCTCCGAGGGCCTCTCATTCCAGCTCTGGCCAGCCGCCACAACGTTCTTCTCCCTCCTCCACACCCGCCAGCTCCACCCCTTTCTCTGCTGTGACAACCGCCGTCTCAGGTTGCTTGAGCTGGGGTCCGGCACTGGACTTGTCGGCATTGCTGCCGCTGCAGTCGTAGGCGCAGATGTCACAGTCACGGACCTCGCTCATGTTATCCCCAACCTGGAGCACAACGTAGCGGCCAATGCAGGTCTAGTTGCGTCGGGAGGCGGGAAGCTGGTGGCCGAGGAGTTGAGCTGGGGGAATGTGGAGCAGATGGAGAGGGTTGGCAGAGAGTTTGATGTTATACTGGGATCAGATGTTGTGTATCATGATCATTTATATGAGCCGTTGTTGGATACATTGAAATACTTTTTGTTGGGTGACGGAGAGGAGAGGGTGTTTTTGATGGCGCATCTTAAGAGGTGGAAGAAGGAGGCGGTGTTCTTTAAGAAGGCCAGGAAGGTGTTTGATGTCGATGTTATTCATCGTGAATGTCCTGGTGTCGGAAACAGAGTTGGTGTCATTGTGTACCGCTTTGTGGGGCGGCGTCGGCTACGTTCTTGTACTAAGAGTACCGTTCAAAATGGTGGCGATGCTGGTGGTATTGCCAACACTTGTGTTCGAATGTCAAACTTAAAAGCAGGGCTTTGCTCTTAGCTTGTGTTGTTTGTTTGTAAACCCTGAAAATGTTGGGTTTTGTTGTATGATCAGATGCTTGGAAATTTGGAATTGTTTGATCAACTTTCAATCACGATCTAAAACAGGATAAATTTTCACGTACATGAAATATTGAGAACCACCGTGGCTATTTTTGTAAATTTAATGACATTTTATTATTTTTTGGAATTATTCTCATCGAAGACGGGCACTATCCGTCACAAGCTGAAGACGGATAATGTCTCTCTCACAATATGCAAGTGGCACCAAACATGGATGCTCCATTTTCCATCCACTTGTCCTCCCAGTTGCTTTATTGTGAGAGAGACACTATCCGTTTTCAGCTTGTGACGGGTTATGTCTATTTTTAGTGATCGGTGCCTTCAACTTAAGCTCGTTCCTCGCTTCACCACGCAAACCATCATATCCACCTCCGATGAACTACCGCTGTAAGCTGATGATACACACTTTTTTTTCCCATTGATTAGCGAAATGATGCACAATACATTCAACTTTGTCAACCGAAATGTGATAATGAAACATCTATGGAAATCAAATCGGGATTTAAAGTGAAATTATTTAACATAGTTGCACGGTGACGGTTGTCGATGAAACCATTTCCAATACATTCATGGCTAAGAATTATTTGCTTGTATTAGCTAATTTATTATAGCTCCTTGTGTAATCAAGATTAAAACCCCATCATTAAATGGCTATGATCGTATAAACCTTGTATGAGAAAGCAACAAGCAAATGCCATACAAACATGGACAGTTGAAACTAATTAAGTTTACATTCTGCCCCTCCACTTAATACGCCAAAATCTAAACTAATTTTAATATTTATTATTTGCCATTTTTTAGCATACAAGCTGTCGCCCATAAGACGTTATATATAGACTCCACCTCGAATATACTACTATCCAATTAGTCCCGAACTATGTCACTCAATCAATGCTTCATCTCGAGCTCAACACCCCAAAGGATCTAGACACAGAAGTCTATAATCGAAAATATTTCACAAATTTAGATGAAATAATCGAAAATATTTCACAAATTTAGATGAAATAATTGAAAGTATTTCACAAGTCTTTTTCGATGGTAGTGATTACCGGAATAAACCTACAACAAAATTTAAAATATAAAAAATAAAAATAAAAAATTTGGAGCTCTCTATAATAGTTGTTCACGAACCACCATTATCAATTGACAAATTGGCCTTCATCCAAACCACAAAACTTTAGAAGACTTCTCTCATTTTCTAGAATTTTTATTTTGAAGAATCTCATATATAACATGGATGTTTCTAAGTTCTCTTTGCCCTACTAATTTAATTATACCTGGTTTTATCAAATTCAAATCAAATTAAAAGAAAAACAAGTCCATTATTAAAATGCATTAAAATAATAAAAATGCATGAAAATAAATTTTTTTAAAAAAAATTTAGTCCCGGCGGGGCTCGAACCCGCGACCTTCGGCTCATAAGACCAACGCTCTAACCAACTGAGCTACGGGGCTTCTTGTGATATTATTTTAATTTTACATTTAAATAATTTCCACTTTGTAAAAAAACAAAGATATCCTCCCTGCCTTGTTTGTCCTCTCCTCCAATTTCGTAGCTAATCTCGTATAATTAAATTAATGAAGCTAAAATGAATTTGGAATGCTAATCTACTTGTTGATTCCGAGTTTTATTGCACGATGATGATAAGGTGGCTTTAATATTTCTCGTTTTGTATCTTAATAGCGTATATTCAACAAAATTAAACTTCTTATCCAACACTTAATCTCTTTCTTGTGACTTTGATCCTATTGTCAATGTTCTATGTTCTCAATCCTGAGCTCCGACTTCTGATTTTTAACCAAATATCATAATGCCCTATTAACTTTGGTTAATAAAAAAATGAGTCAAAAATTACGGCAGTAATTACGTCCCTATGTCAAAATCACAAACGGTTTAACAACTTTTCCTTCATTCCAATACAGTACAGAAAATAGTGCAAGTGAAACTTGTGATTTTTCACAATCATGAAATCTTTTTTTAACGAAGGTCATCAGTGGCTGAAATGAAGGCAACAAACAAACTCAAAGAGTCATCAAGAATTTTACACCAAACTCCTCAAGCGCCCGATGATGAGGCAGGCTCGTACATATGGCAACCAAATCGACTGAATGACAAAACTTAGAAAAAAATGTTGTCGAGACACTAGGTATAGAAGCATAAGACGTATATTGATTTTATAGTGAATCCTTAGTGTTACAGCTATTCTATTGAATTGAATGATTCTGGCTTTTGCTGCCATTAATACAAAACAGCAAGCCAAACAGTTTCTCAAGATAAACACGTTTTGATCTTTCCTTATACACTTAAGTACAGACATTTATTCAGTAGGTGAAGTGCTGAAAGCACCAAGTTTGAGTGTGGTGGATTGCCAATGCTATGTTGATTCTAGTTGCACACTTCCATTGGCTCTGGAGCAACTTCTGCTTTTGAGTGCCCATTAATCATATGGCCATTAGCAGCATGTCGTGTCTTGACATCAAATCCCCAGTGTTTAGAGGTCTTAACATCGTCCTCAGTCATCAATTTTGAAAAATCCTCGTGATCATATTCTAGTGTCGCATTCCCACCAAACTCCTTTGGAAGGTTCTCCACATCGAAGTAGATAGTCATGAGCTCTACACTTTCTTTGTTGTTTGGGTAAACAAACTTCACTTTCTGAAAAGTCTTTGGATCCAGAAAGTACTTCACCACCTAATAAGGAAAAAAAAAAATTGTTCAGAAGAAAACTAAAGAACAGTCAGGCGCGAAACAAGACTGCCCGCAGTGGTTGAAAAAACATAACCAAATGGTTCCCCCGTGACATGAAAACTAAAAGAGCATTTAGTGACTTGTACATAACAGTACTAGTATAAAAAGTTTAGTGAGCCATTTTGCACTATTAGGAGAAAATATGAAAAAAACTTCAGTATTATTTGGTGACACTGTACTCCCTGAATAACAGCTAGAGTGGTTATGCAAACTTCAGTATTATTTGGTGGCACTTTCCTCACAGTATTATAGGAAATTGTACTGTAAAAATTAACTAAAATACAGATGAACAAACTCTACTTCACATACCTTCCAAAATGCCTGAAAGATCCTTGGTGGATTATAGAGAAAAGCTACACCAAGTCTCTCAGGGTAGTGGTTCTGCAAAATATTAATGATATCACGGGCTGTCCGAACGGATACGTTGGTACTCATTGAAAAGCCTGTGTAGTCAATCAACCAGCACATCTGTTCTTGGCTTTCGGGAAGATTGAGAATGGCATTCTCTAGCATATACACCAAATGACGAATATTACCTTCTGGTGATGTTGTGTTCTGCAATGCAAAGGAAGATGAGTTCAACCAACCAATTTGACTAATTTAAGCAGAATCAACATCATGAGGAGAAAAGTATTAATCACTTGCTTCCCCGGCCTCATTATAAGGACAGTTCTTCCTTCACGATCATGAAAATTTGCTCGAGAAATTTTCCCCGTCTCACCTTCAAGTGCTACTTCATGCTGGAATACACATTATTAAGACAATGTAAGCTAAATTAGCATTCCTTGATGAACATTATGGAAAATATTGTGAAGGTGATGCCCCTTTATGGCTCCATTAGAAAGTTCCAGTTTGTAAAAGCTACAGTAAGCTTCTGCATATATTATGCAGCTTGACAATTTGTTAAAACCTCAATGATAGCACATTCCATCTATTGTCTGAAACTGTTTAAATAATGAAAGCATATAAATGTAATGTCAAGATGGTTTATGATTTACCCAACAGCCATTTACATGTGAAGTAAACTGCACCACATTAGAAGGATGTTAAACAATATATTAGTGCTGTAAATTACTACCTACTCTATAAAAGATGACTCAATTAGGCATGGTTACTATCTTCACTGCTGCAGGTTCATGACATCTTTGATATGATGGTGATTTTACAAAATAAATTGTGATTATAAAGCCGGAAAAAATCTTGAAGTTGCAATAAGCCACGATTGTATCTCTAGCAGTGTCCATAGAACTCAGCATTTCATACCAACATATTCATCGTTCATGACAAATTGAACTTATACACATGTGGATCAGTAAACTTACCAAGGAATGTTCAATTTTTTAATTTTTTTGGCACGCCAAGAGATGTTAATTGAAGCGCAATTGGATTGACCAAACAATGCATAGCTTACCCAACGAATTTCCTCAGGCTTGTAAGAAGCCCTCCATTTCAGTGTCTCCTCTAACATTTTCTTTGCCTTGTCTACATTCCAGCTTCTTGCATCGAGATAGCGTCTCAGGCAAGCTTCGGTACAGAACTTTGCGTCACGTCCAGACAGTTGTCCAAGAGCCACTTTGAGCTCTTTTACCTAATTGGACAATAGCATAATTCATTGCCAATTCCAGAAACCTAACAAAGTAACTCAATACTCTTTATCACTCACAATCAGTTATTAAATAATAGCAATTTGAGAAGAGCTTTTGGCCTAGCACGCATGTTAACTCGAACTTGACTGCAATTGTTGGGCAAAACACGGTGATGAAGTGTTGCAGATGACTACTTCGTGAAAAAGTTTCACCTATTCTGCTTTAAATGAAGTGTCAAGGGAGCATCTGTCATGCGAAATGCAACTACAGTGCAATGTCGAAGTAACATAGCCTTGGACCATGCAAATAAGTATATATCTACCACATAGAAGGGAATGCCACTCTATTTTCCCCATTAGGCCATTAACTTGACATACCTCGTCTATTCTATCCTACAAACATTTAGAGGTGGCAATAAGATGGCTAGAGGGAACAGCTTTATACGGATAATGTCAATTTTCGGATTAGGTTGTCACCTGGAAGAATAACGGATATGGTTGGGTCGTATTTTCGAGTGTCGCTGGGTTTGGTTGAATTTCATGTGTTGTTGCTACTCACCGAATAATTATAGATGTACACAAATCTTACCAGAAAGGTTAACAAATATGCAGAAACAGCCCAAAAGAGAAAAAATAGTTGCAACTGGAGCCACTATTCAACTAACTCCATTTTTGACAAAAATTTCCTTACATGAACACGACTCTTCATTACAAGGGTTATTCCTTTAATAGTTAAGACAACCCCAATTCTCACAATAGAGTTCATATCCCAAAAAAGTTGGCAAAACGGAATATAAACACAGTCTTAGTTGGGTTAAGTCGGGTTTCTTTTATCTGATGTAACAGGGTATCTGATGATGTATTCATGTTGGGTTAGATTCCGGGACAAGCTAAATTTTGGTAGCTCTACAATTGACTACAAACACATAGTCATGCCGGGCAGGAGAGGTAGTATAGTTTAATCGTTTCCGTATGTGCTAACAATAATTCTACTTGACTTACAACATATCACACACCTGTTTCCTTGGATCTCTCACCTGTAATAATCTTCGTACTAAATAAGATCTATTGCATTTATTATTACATCCTACGGAAATACCAAATACTACAAGTCTACAAGCTAAACAACACAGGTACATGAAACAGCAACCTGATACGAAGTAGTAATTTACCATAATTACGAATCTGAATTCAACCATTCAGTAGAACCCTAAATCGAGTCGACAAATTTAAGTATTTAACAAGGACGATGACAATTGACAATGAATGAATTACCTTGGCATCACGGTGTAAGGAATCATTTTGATGATCATGGCTCTGAGAATTCCTCCACTTAAACATTATGATTCAGATAAATGATTCAACCTAACACTTTACAAATCAAAACCAAACACTTTATTAATCATCAACTAAATTATGTCCATAAACTATGTGACCCCACCATAATATATATGGAGTAATATATAATTATCAATTATGCAAATGCAATTAAAAAAGTAGACCAAAATTTGTCCAAGAACAAATATAAAGTACAACGTGCGCTTGTTGCAATGGAGTCAAAAAAATAATAGTTGCCGACCTTAATAATTTTGTATAAGTAGACGTGATTAGTGATAATGATGCTAAATTATAATTAATTTATTGAAGAATAGTCAAAATATTTGCATCAAAAAATACTAAAAGGAAGAGTAGATGATATGAATGACTGTAAATGAATTTATTTAAAAAAAAAAAAAAAAAATGGAAAAAAGAGTGAATACGCACAAGTTGATGATGAAGATGAAATGAAATGCGCAGCGATAGAAGAAGAATAAAGTGAAGGAGGTGAGATTAAATTAGGTGTTAGTGAGAAAACAAACAAGGTGGTGGAGTTATTACTAGGTAATTTCTCTGATTATTGTCCTTATTGTGTTTAAAGAGAGACGGAAAATAATAAAGCTGAGATTATCTGATTGTGATTTGTGAGTGATGATGAATCAGAGACTTTCTAGAAACAGGCCAGTTCTACTTTATTGTGCTGTCTTCCCCTCGTGCGTTTCGACTTTCCACTTCTTGGAATTTGCCAAAACAAATGTTATTAGACCATCCCAAAGCGGATCATCGTAAGGCAAATTCTCATTTGTGACGGAAGGTATCCGTCACAAATGAGAAGACAGGTACCATTTTGTGAGACAAAATGCTCAAATAGAGGAGAGAGGAAAGCAAGTGGGGGTGCCCCCACCTTGTCCTCCTATTTGTTTTGTGAGTGGCATTATCCGTCTTCGGATCCGACCCGTCACAAGGGAGACGCTTTGTCATCTTAATTACGTCACCACCCAGTTTTTATTTTTAATCTCACCAATTTATCTTGATTCACTTTTACTTTCCCAAGCAGAAAATCACGACCTAAGTCATCAACCCAATCATTTTCCACTTTCCAACATTTTCATTCATTTCCCACATTTCCTACCCCACTAAAGCCTCTCTCTTACTTTTTCAATTATTATTTAGTAACAAACTAGTGTAGATCTCGTGCTAAAGTACGATATTTTTTAGATTTTTTTCTATATAGAGACGTCCTCCGAGTAATTTTAATTGAATGTTAAAATCTACTAAATATAATAAGGGTTTTTCAAACTTGGATTCATAATTATAGAATTTGTAACAATCCCGGTTAATAGTTTTTACTTTTTTTTGGGTTAATTTTACTCGGACTTTATCTTTTTAATAATATGAAAAGTAATTCCCATCTCTTTCAACATTTGTCTTTGTGTATAAAGAATATGTAAAAAAATTCATTGGAGCTGAATGAATATAATTTATTTGTGATTTTTT
>VHZZ01014649.1:0-15051 GCA_009801015.1 Silene noctiflora
ATACACCGCCTCCCGTGGATTCGACCCCTACATACTACATTACTTGTGTTGTACCGCTAGGGTATTTTTGCATAGATGTGCGACCGCCTATCAATTTTGAATCATTATGCTTGTTAGCCTAGTCAGGATTATGCATTTGTGGGGTTGTCTTAGTTTCCTATGCTTTCTTGAGGACAAGCAAGGGTTTAGCTTGGGGGAGTTTGATGTGTCTAATATTTATATGATTTTACCTCCATAATTAGCTCGGTTTTACTTGTTATTTGCACTATTATTAGTATTTTATTGAGCTAATCCCGTGTTCTAGATATATTGCTTGTGTTTAGTATTTTTTGTAGGAAATGTAGCTTTTAGTAGCTATTTTCCATCAAATATGCAAGTATCGAGTTCACGAGGCTAAGTGGAAGCTAAGATGGATCATGCAAGCAAAACATAGTGGATTGATGAAGAAATGTGGAAGTAAATGACCCAAATGCAAAATCATCCACCGACAAATGGCAAATGTAAACAATTGAGAAATGAAGCCCAAAGAGGAAGTCCAATTAATCATATGAAGTCACAAGCTTAGGATTCCACAAAAGATTCCTCAAAAATGCATTAAGACGGACGAATTAAGGAGATGTAAGGCAAAACATAGGATCCCAAGTGCATTAACTCAAGCAATGAAGTCCGAAAATGAGAAATCACACGACCCTGATTGGGGTGGCCTGTCTCTGATCGAGGACGGCTTGCTTTGGATGCTTTGGATTTACGTTTTAGCTTACAAACTACTATATAAGGAGGGTCAACCCCGACTTCAAAATAATTCCCTTTTTACATATAATTCCTTTACATTTTTAAGCATTCTTTCTCTTAGTTTACTCTTAGTTTCAGAAATTAGAATTAGTTTACATTTTGTAATCACAAATAATCATTTAGTTACAATTGCAATTTTAATACAAGTTCAAGTTCTTTTGGTTTTCATTGTTCTTATTTCTCAAGTTGGAATTCCATTTCGGTAATCATTCTATTCTAATTCTTGCCTTGTTATTTCTCTTGTTATTTTACTTTGCCATTCACATTTGTCGTTAGTTATTTACATCTCATTTATATTAATCTTATGTTATCATTTAGTCATTTACATTTTAGTATTTGCATTTCCACTTATATTTTCATTTAGCATTTTCTTTATTAGCTTTTTTTCTTACTTATCTTATTTAGACTAGTTTATCTCTATTTCCATTTTCATATTTTTAGTCTTCACATTTTTATTATTATGCATATGTTTATTTCATCCTTAGTTAATTTTACTTTAAACATGAGTGAGTAGTTTTCGTTTGTCTAGGGATTAGGGGAGCCATGCATTAGTAATCATTTTATCATGTTAAATTAGTATGTTATAATATTGCATAAATATTTCTACACATGTTTGCTTTGTAATTATTAATCTTAGTTTATTGATCACAAACTTTGGATAAATGTGTTAATACATTCTATAAGTCGAGAGGCACAGATTTGTATTAGACTAAACATGTTGTAGTAGACCGATCTAATCATAGCGAGAGTTCGTTAGAACCCGATCTAAGGCCGACAATAATATCGAGAGGTAGTTGTCTATAGGCCTAGACATTTATCTTTGTTATGCATTTCTAGTTTAACGTGAGTTTTATTTTCTATGCATGTGTGACCCGACACCCCTAGACTCCTTTAATTATATTTGTTATTTAATCATTTTATTTACTTTGCATTTTTATTTACATTGCATTTCACCCACTCAAAACAAAAATATAACCCGTTCTTGATAGAAACCTAATCATAGCATATCGTAAAACAACATCTGTTTCTCTGTGGTTCGACCCCTACTTACTACAATAATTTGTTGCCAAGTCTAGGGAATTATTTTTGCTAGGTATGCGACACGCCTATCATGGTCAATGAAATTCGCCATCACGTGTTGGTGGATATGGCGATGGAGAAATAATGCTGTCTTTAGTACGGCCGAGGAGAATCCCACAGACCCCATCGACTTCCTTTATCGTCAATTCGAATTATCAAAGGAAGCCTTTGATCCCTTCTCGTTTTTTATCCCAAGTCCAGGTACCTCTCGTGTGGAACAATATATTAGATGGCACCTTCATCCTCATAATGGGTTTTTACTTAATACAGACGAGGCTTCTGGTGGCAATCTGTGTCTTGCAGGTTGCGGTGGCCTCATTCTAAATGATTTGGGTAATTTCATTTCCGCTTTTAACTTCTCCAGTGCGATTCACACTTTTACGAGAGGCGAGATAAGGGCTTTGGTGGTTGGTTTAAAGCATGCGAGATCGTTGAACATTACTAATTCTTGCGTAGATTTTTTTTCAGCGAGCAATTATTAAGCAACAATCTCCGTCCGCTAGTACAAAGATGTCGAGACTTGATAGCTATTGATGGCTGGGAGGTTCACATTGATCATATCTATCGAGAAGTTAATCGAGGAATTCATTCACGCCCGACTACTAGTATATTTGACATTCCATCCGCGGAGCTCTGATCTAATTTTCGCGAAGACGTTTTAGGAGTCTTTTTTATTCGTTTAGTTATTACTCTCTCCACACATTTATGTTCTTATCATTTCAATAAAATACTACCCACATATATTAGAACGGTAAGAACACTTTTGTGTATAGGGAATATTAGTTGATTAGTTAATTAGGGCCTAGCCAAGTATCCCCTCTGGCCTCTTGCATAAAACAAGACACACATCCGGCATTAGAAAGAGTAGCGCAGCAGATTTTTGTGTTTATGTTGGTCGTCAATGAAATCCCCAAAGTAAAACCCTAAATAATGAAATAGAGTGGTGAAGTAATGAAGATGTTGAAGAACATTGAATTGTTGTATCGTTGTGGATCCAAGTATTCAATCCATGGCTGCTCAATACGATCCTCCTTCTCAATCCTGGTTCTCCTTCTCACTCTCTCCATCTTTTAATTTTTTTTTAATTGCTTCGTATACATACATACATACATACGCATACATACATACATACATACATACATACAGTTGAATAATTGATTACTGAACATCCCAAAAATGAAAACCAACAAGTTTCCTGTCATAGTATCAAACCCTCAGGTGAAGATGAAACCTACTTTTAACACAAGCAGGTGCTCCAACACTTAAACTAGTTGCATTCTCAACTCGAATTTATTCTAATTTTTAATACAATTGACTCTACTTTGCAGACAAGGAAGAGTGATGCCGTTACTAATCTACGCAGACAACAAATCTCTTGGCTATCCACTATAGGTACATTTACTTTAATTTGTTCATCATGGCCAATTTCAGCTGCATAAATTATACTCGAAACAAATTCGAATGCTTTGCTGCAGTGATCATCTTTTGCAATCAATTCAAAGCATTTACATTTTTCTTTTTTTTTTTGGAAAAAATATACCCTTAAGGAGGCCTTGATAAGAAAACCGTACTATAATATTGGGAACTTATAAATATAGGGAAGGTATTAGGTATAGATATACTGTTCTGAGAAATCTCAGTCTATGCTTCATCAGCCAAACTTACTGAGATCCTACTACCTACATAGGTTATCTATCAACCAATCGTTTTGGGGTATGTCTTGCTCACTTTATTGCTTTCTTACATATGAGCCTGCTTTAGCATCAATAACTTTGCTTTGAGGCATTGCTATGGCTTATGGTTTGAGCTCTTCATTCTCCAGCTTTTTGTTTTGTTGTCCTGGTTATATTTAGTTTATGTTTATCCCTTTTTGGTATAAAAATTGTCTTCTCATATTGTTTTTAAAAGTTTTTTTTTTTTTNGGAGATACTACCTAACATTTACCATTTTCTACAAATAATACCTAACATTTTAGTTTTTGCTTTGAATTTGAGCTATCCTACTATTTATGTTATTTTGTTGCACACTACTAGAGACGCTCCTTCAGTGAATTTTTCTTTACCCAATTTTATTCTTCTCTCAATTTAATTCTCATTTTTTTAACCCTAAGAATTATATATTATCCATTTCCCTTATTTTACCCCCAAGTTCTTATTAATATATTTTTCCTTTTATTAACTCGTAAGAAAAGCATATATTAACAATTTATCACTTACATCACTCCCAATTAAATTTTCATATTGTTTTGTCTTTTTGTAACAAGGAAGACAAAATTACTTTGGTAGAATAGCGAATGAGGCATATTAGAGGAAAAATAAGACAAAAAAAAAATGGAAAAAAAAATCAGAGAAATTTGTGATCTGTTTAATAAACACCTGAATTAGAGGTTGAAATGAGAAAATACAAATCAGGGGAAAATGAGGTAAAATAGAGGAAAAAAGAATTGTACTCGCAAAATTGAGAAAATGCACAACAATTGTTTTGAATTTGATATTAAGTTAAGAGATGTGTTTGGGAACCTATATTTGATTTCAAAATATGAAATCTAATTCTGAAAACTGTAATCTGACATTCAAACTCAAATCCCTTGTTTGGGATGAACAAAATTATTTGGGGAGAATGTGGATACGACGAATTTGTAGAACGTAGAACAAGCTTAAATTTGATTAGAGGTTAAAGGTTAATTGGATTTCCAAATGATTGGTTCTGAGGTGGTATTTTGTTTTCCGAGATTGTTGAGAGGTTGGTATTTGGTTGGATTTGGGCAAAATACAAATCCAAATCCTTTGTATTGCCAAATAATATGTTTGGCCCAAATCTTGATTTTCATATGAAATGATATGCAAGGCAAATTAGAAGGTAAAAGCAGAAAAAGTCAAATTCAGAAAGACAAGACAGGTTTTTTTTAGAAAGAAGAAGCAAGTTAATGGAACAAAAAATAGATAATAAACTTGGGAGAATTGTGTCAAAATAAGTAAAAGTAGTTTAGAAGAAAAGGAGGCAAATTAGTGGAATAAAAGAAACAAAATTTGGAAAAAATGAAATAAATTAGAGGGGGGCAGAAGCAAAAATAAAATAGGAGATTAAAACTTAGATTGATATAAAGAAAATTAAATGAAGGGAAACTGATGTAAACTACAAAAAATTGAAGAAGAGAAAAAAAGACTGAAACAATACAATTAGTAGTTTTCGGCACAATTAAGCCTAAAAGTTATTATTGACTCGTCGGAAAGTTGAACAAGTTTTCTGAAAATTAGCATTTGGTAGTTTGTGATAAAATTTTGATAAGGTAGAAAAATGCAATAAATAAAATGTTAGGTAGTGGTTATGAAAATAAGGTAAATGTTAGGTAGTTTTTGACAAAAACTCCTTAGAAAATTATTATGCCGCTTAAAGTTGGTGGAGGCTAAATGTTTGTAATTTTGTTTCTTGGTTATCACTAACTTATTAATTCCTGATCGCAGTTGATTCATCAGATTTTGAATGTGATACACTTGTTGATGATGGAAAAATCAAGAAGAAAGACGCTCAATTGCACGTCGCTTTGACACAACTAGCAAGTGAATTTGGGAAAGAGTGCAGGTTGTCTTTATCGAATTTTTTTACCCCCCGTTGTGCTTCTGTAATTTCCACAGGTTCATTAAAGCTTGACCTTGTACTTGGCGTAGGAGGTTTGCCAAAGGTATATTGCTTCAAAAATTTGTTTTTTCCTGTTAACTTGATCACTTGTTTTATTTTCATCTCACTTATGCAAGAGTCTCTTAACTTAACTTCTTGGAGGCATTTATGTTGATCTTAAAGAGGTTTATGCAAGTCTCTTCTTTTTGTTGTTTGGCTTGCTCTTCTGTTTTATTTCCTTTGGAAGTACTTTTTCCCCCTTCCTTTTGAAGGCTTCATTTAAATCAATGATTTGCAATTTCATAAGGAGTTTTGTATATTATGTAGGGGAGAATGGTTGAGATTTACGGTAAGGAAGCGTCAGGCAAAACTACACTAGCCCTTCATATAATCAAGGAAGCCCAGAAACTAGGGGGTAAGGATCATTTCTGAAGATCTTTTTCCTTTTCTTTTAATTCAGTAGCCAGGTTTCTTCGTGGTGGCTATGAATGTTTTTGTCGCAGTTAAGAGGACTTCAATCACTAAAACCCCGCTATTGTGTTGAGCTGTTCCTTGTGGTGAGATCTTTGTGAAGTCTTACTCTGTCTTTGTCAGTTTGTCTTGACTCTGAACATTTGTACTCTCTAATAGCCCTTTTTACTCATTATAGGTTCTCTACCCTGCATTTATGTTCTGATTTTTGAACTACATCACGTGCAAGAGTTAACGAAACAAATAACTGCAGCTTCATCAGTGAACAGTCATTATGAAAAAAAGTAGACAAGTATAGCAGTTATTTGATTGTCTACGTTTTAGCTAAACAGAAGGCTGTTTTATTGTTTTCGAGAACAAATTAAAATTTGAAAGGGCCAAATTTTTAAATAGGCAGTTGCCTTTGGATTCTTTCTTCTCTGTAATATCATGTTATGGATGTGATTTCCATTTAAAGAGCATACTCATACATTTTCTGCCAGATTGCTGAAATGATGTTCACTTGTTTGCTTTTGTTTGTTTGGAGGCATGTTTCTAGCTCAACAATAGCTTCATAAATTTCATTTTCATTCATTATGATAAAACTTAGGATTATTTAATAGGAATAATCCCAACTATGAGTGATCTTAAAATAATCTTAACTTTATTTATTTATTTATTTATTTCAGTGTAAGCCATACTATAACTATTGACCCCATTGTCTCGTAATAGATTATAACGTTTTGTAACCTGTTATCGCAGGTAAAATATGATGTGTCATGCAAATTTTTTTTAAAACATCACCGTCCATTTTCTTCTCCAAATTATCATTCACCATTAAAACACCATACTTAATACTCACATTCTTCATCTCCATGTACTATCACCCTCCTCGTAAATCTATCATACCAACTAAAGATTAACGATAAACACCAAACGAAGATAAACTAACACTCCTAACTGCGCAACTCCAAAGCGAAAGCGGTCGCGGCTACACCTAAACGAAGCCCCAGATGGATTAAACCCTTACTTCAATTCAACCAATTCGAAATCCGAGTCGAATCAGCCTCTAAAAGTAGAATCTCCGTTACCCAGCTCAGAAAATGGCTTACCATCGTCATCGGAACAACTGCCTCTGGTGACGAGCAATAGTATCGTGTCTACTCCAAAAGTAGAGGAAGTTTCATCATCATCACCACCCAAATTGGAATCTTCACAAAATCATAATCTTGTTCAATTTTTTTTTTCACTTTTCTTGGTTACTGTCTTACTGAGTTTTTCCCTTGTCGATACCTTGAAGACAATCACAATTATGAGCCTCCTTTCTGAACATCATCAAGAACAGAATCAATCAGCTCAACACCTTTAGTATAATGACCCTTAGCCCAACTACTCCCTTCAATATAGATCTCATGGTCAAGATTTCCTCTTTCTTTCGTTTTTAGGAAAAAAAGATGGAAAAGAAGTGGCGAGAATTCTGGTGGTACCGTTGTTGATGATTGAGGATGGTGATGGTAATGGTGATGGTTGAGGCTGGCCGTAAGGCTGGCCGTAAGGCTGGTAGTAAGGCTGGTTGGTTGACGTCAGTGGGTGGTGGAGGTTAATTTTGGTAGTGATGGTGTTGATAATTGTTAGGTTTATGATTGGTGGGTATTATTATAATAACTAGTATAGATCCCGCGCGAATGTGCTGTTTTTTAGATAGAGATATTAGAGAATTTAACGATTTTACCCTGTAATAACTCCATTTGAAATTTAATTATGAAATTTACTTTTAGATAGAGATATTAGAGAATTCAACAATTTTACCACTATAATACAATCAAATAAAGACTAAAAAAAATATTTTACACCATAGATCGTGTGTTGATTTTTCTTTATTTTCAAATCAAGGGATTCTTCAAAAAACCAGAGTTAGCCGAGTAGCTCGAGCAGGAGTGTTTATGAAAAGCTGAAAAACGGAAGGATATGTGTTGTAGGAATAAATATATTTATGTATATGTTAAATTAAAGATTTCTAAAAATTAACCAAAATTTAAATGGTCCCTTAGTATGGAGCAGAGATAAATATTAAGTTAAAAGGTAAGAAAACATATATTATTCGTAAGTTTTTCGTTTTAGAAGTAAAAAAACAAAAACAATCTATGAATACTTTCAAATTGTAATACGTTTGTTTCAAAAGACAGCATAATAGAATTAATTAGAACGTATTTGCTAAAACAATGTTTGTGGCTATCATGTTTAGTTTCAAAAAATAAGAATAATGAAATATTTCTATCACACCGTACCTATAATTAGTACAGTTTCATTTATGTAACAAAATCAAAAAATCGTTTCAATATGTTCATACAAATTGAAAAAATATTACCCCTTTTTAAACGAAATAAAATTATCTATTGC
The DNA here is from genome assembly GCA_009801015.1 of Silene noctiflora. Lineage (NCBI taxonomy): Eukaryota > Viridiplantae > Streptophyta > Magnoliopsida > Caryophyllales > Caryophyllaceae > Silene > Silene noctiflora. Next base: position 8,341 of record VHZZ01014649.1, read on the forward strand.
ATAGAATAGTTGCCCCAGTTGTAGATATGATATAATGAAGCACATTTATAGGAAGTCATTTAAGCGGAAATTTTTTAAGAAACTCTTATTCTTTTAGTATAAGGGGGATGGTTTTAAAGTTGATGGTGAAAGAGGTAACGGTAATGAGTTATTATTAAAAGATAAAATAAACAATGAGTAGTTGGTTATCCGAGTCTATAACGAAAAGAGGGAATTGATAGTGCGGTTTATTCTGAAATAAAATGAATTTGAGATTATTTTGAGAAGACCACCCATACCCCCCGTTGGGTTAGGATTATTCATGTTAAATAATCCTAACACTTAATATTCTGGTGCTTTCCTTTCCATATTTTACTGTGTTTTAATCTTTTGAATGCCAAAATCCTTCCTTATTGATTATTTGTCTTTGAGGGCCAAATGATTCGTTGCTGGGCTGTTCCTCTCAATGTTCTTGGATATCTTTTTAGTGTCTCGTAATTCTTCAACCGTCAGTCTGATTATATTTGTTTTGAACTTAAAGCTCTTGTCTTTATATATTACCCTGGATGGGCCTATTCAGGGCTGTTATCTTAGTTTGAAGAGGCGCGCCAAGGCACTAAGAGGCCGAGGCAACGAAGTGCAAGGCGAAGGTGTGCGCCTTTTGGACGCGATGTGCCATTTTTTTAGTTACAAATTTGTATTTTCCAGATAAAATTTTGGGCAACAATACCCTTTTTGGAAGTTATCATGTTTACCAACATGTAAAGAAGTAAAAATTAGGAATAATGGGAAAAAAAAGAAATGGCATAATTAAAAATTTAGATGAAAAAGAGATGAAAAGTTCGTAGTAGCAAGTCTTGCTAAGTGAGCCTCATCTAAAAGGCGCACCTAAAAGCCTAATCCAATGCGCGCCTAGGTGCACTCGAGATATTGCATCTTCTTTTAGATAAAGATTAGTCTTGGCGTTTAATTCATAATTCCAAGTGTTGTAAGATACCCTCGTGTTAAAGAAGGGTTTTTGTGTCTCTTGTTATGCTTCTTTATGAAGCCAGTGTTTTATATGAATTAGTTTTCGATAGTGTTGAATCATTAAGATGATTGAATTTTATATCTGATTTTCTGTGAGGGATGATAATTGTTGCTCAGTTTCCAGCTGAGAAGGAGCCTTCTTATGACAAATAGTTGTTTCTTCTTGAATATTCTTTCCTCAACGTCTTACATATTTGCATACTTTTTTCAAGCTGATAAAGGTGGTACATCTATTGTAAACTGGTGATTTTTTTTTTCTTTTTTCCTTTTTTGGTGTGTGAAGTATTAAATCAGAAAGACAGACCGCTCATATGAACTTTTTATGTTTTTTTTTTATTTAAACTTGCTAATTATTGTTGCCCGTGTCTCATTGAGCTGCTGTTCAACAGATAATATTCTCACAGAGTTTTTCTCTGGACAGGATATTGTGCATATCTCGATGCAGAAAATGCTTTGGACCCTATACTTGCTGAAGCGATTGGTATAAATACAGAAAATCTGTTATTGTCATGTCCAGATTCAGCTGAAAACATGCTTAGTGTAGTTGATACATTGACCCAGAGTGGGTCGCTGGATGTCATTGTTGTTGATAGTGTAAGTGATCAACCAATAACTCCATTATGATGTTTCTTATTTTACATGCTTTAGAGTCTTTAGGATGTATTTGTTTTCCCCCTCAATTGAAGTTCTTTTGATATTGTGTTCTTTATCTGATCTAATGAGTTGCAGGTAGCTGCTCTTGTTCCTCAAAGTGAGATAGACGGCGATATTGGTACTTGTAACGGACGTGCCCTTTCAAATATTATGACTAAAGCCCTCAGAAGAATTCAATACTCATTATGTCGATCAAATACTCTCATTGTATTTCTTAATCAGGTGGATTGCTTGTACTTCAACCCTTATTGTTATCCATCTGTTGTTTGTTGCCTTACTTATTCCATGTTCTACGAATCTACGTCCTCCTAATTACTTGTACATTTCATTTAGTCAGACTAGATACCATTTAAACTCCACTACAAGCCTTGGTCCAAAGGGTGAGGTAACTTCTGGTGGGAATGCCTTAGGTTTTTATGCAGCTGTGAGGTTAAGAACTTCAAGAATTCGGTTATTGAAGACAAATGATATGGTAAGAGACAGAACTTTAATTAGTGTGTTTAACATCTTCCATTTTTACTGCCTGTCCAACTTGCCCCCCCTTTTTAAACTCCGAGTTCCTTGCCTTTTTCCGAAGCAAGTCATATCTAGCTTATTTGCACAAACTACTTTCATTTGTGTGTGAGTGTGCAACTTTCGATGCTTGGTTATATTTTTAAAGGTAAAGAAATTATTGAGTCAATTATCTTGAATTTCTTCATAATTTTGGGGCTTTTTGCATTATAGTAAGTAGGGTAAGAGTGGTAGACCATCATGCTTCTTCTCATATTTCCTGAAGATTGTAGTGTTCTTTTGAGATTATGGATTAATACATTTCCTGATCTATAAGTATGTACATCTATTACTATTGATTGTTCTCACATTATTAATCGAATTAGTCTCTTGAAAGACAGACTCAGGTTAATATAATGTGAGACCAACTCATTTAGCAATTAACCTTGGCCATCATTTTACTAACTCAAAGAATAAGTACCCTGATTAATTCTCATACGAGTTAGCTTCATGATGATATTATCTGGAACTTGCTCATTTGAGCATGTTTTATTCTTGTTGTCCATTGCCTAGGTTATCTCTGCTGAACTGTATCGTTCGACACCTTGTGTCTATGCATCATACACGCTCATTTAAGTCTCCTAATATGTATTTTTTTAATGCATGTCCATTAGCCAACTGGTATCGAGATATGTGTTGAAGTGGTGAAGAATAAGTTGGCACCGTCTATGAAGAGCGCTGAGTTGGCAATACAATTTGGGAAAGGGTTGTGCTTTGAACCCGAGGTCTTAGAAATGGCTCTTGATCAAGGGTTAATTGTGAAGGAAGGATCAAGTTACTTCATTGAAGGGGAAGTCCTCTCTAGTAGGTCAGCTGCTGAAAAATACTTGGCAGAAAATCAAGAAGTTTCAGAAAGATTAGTCACGAACTTGAGAAGGCAGCTTTTTGACAGAAAATTATGATTTTCCTCGTATGCTCGCGGGCTTACTTCTATTGATTATTATTGGCCAGCAAAACATCTAGTTACTGTTTGTTCGAGAAGGCAAGTTATAAAGTTGATGGAACCTAAGGCTCTTTTTTCAAAACTATACCGTGGCTGTCTGCCTGCCCCTGCCCCTGGTTAAGCTTTGTTGCACTTGTACTCCAGAGTCCAGACGATGGATTCTGTGGAATGCCGATTGTAGATCATTGCATTTGTATACCATTATGAGATATACTGTTTTGCGACATTTTTCATGTATATTGGAAGTGGAACGCAGGATGTTGTTGGTCAATTGATCATAAATAGTACTCCGTAATTAATGGTTTCTTTCCTTGCTGTGTTATTCTGTGCTTCCTCCGCTCCATTTTGTGGTTAAACCATGTCGTAAAATGTGTTCATGCTGCTACCTTCACATCTTTTATGTGAAAAACTACTATAATTACTCCGTAACATTTAAAGGTATTTTGGTTGTGTATATGATGAGTAAAATATTGGTTGGATTTAACAATTGTTTGAGCACAAACTCAAAAGAGAGAATATAATTGGGTAATTAAGTACGGAGTATATTTTATAGTCACACTTTTGTTAATGACGTCTCATTCTACTGGTATAGAACGAGGTCTTTTGTACGGAGGTTGTAAATTTAAATTTCCTATATTATACCGGTCTTGTGCTTAAGAAGAATAATATCGGTTGTGTTTGCCAAGTTATCAAAACAAGTGCACATCTTGTGAAAAATTGAAAGTGGATATTAGAGAATCGAGTGTAATTTGGATAAACTATTTCAATTTTGTTATTAACGTTATACCAGTCTGTTAGAGAACAATTGTGTTCTTTTACAGAAGATAATACAAATAGGTGCATTCTAATATTAACCACCCTATTTTTGGCACATTCTACATTTCTACCTGTGTGTGTGGCTCATTTCACATGTGCTAATTATAGTAAAAATTTGCAGATCTTACCCTCTTGCAACATTGCATATATATATATATATATATATACCAAGCTCATCCTCCATTCCATTCATCAGGGACAAATAAAACAATAAAGCAACCTCTCTCAAATTCCTCAAGGATTCGAGTTACCGCCTCGAATCCTGTCAAAACAAAGGGGGGTCTTACGGAACGCTTACACAAATTATTAGCATGGCTAGCTACAAGATGGTCTCTTTGCTCGCCCTCGGCCTTCTCTTTGCTGCTAATCTATACCTATCAGGTCAGTTCATTTATTTATTTATTTTTTATTTTTTACTTACGTACCATTTATCAAATTCCAAGATTTTATGTATTTATTTAATTTAATTTAATTTGTTGCTTGGTTTCAACTAATATAATGCAGAGGCTCAAGTTGGAGTTTGTTATGGCACAAAGGGAAATAACTTGCCAACTCCACAAGAAGTTGTAGGTCTGTTTGCAGCAAACAACATATCCAAAGTTCGCCTCTTGGAACCAAACAAAGACATCTTAACAGCTCTTAAGGGCAAGAATGTCGAGGTTCTACTCGGTTTTCCCAACGAAAAAATAGCCGCGTTCAACCCATCGCTTGCTGATAAGTGGGTGGCAGACAATGTGAAGCCATACGTTCCTGATGTCAAAATAAAGTACATTGTTTATGGAACCGAGTTGAGCCGTAATAGTTTTCACAACAGCTTCACTTTCACCGCCTTTGTTAATATGAAAGCTCTCGAAGAGGCCCTAAAAAAACAAGGACTTGAGGACATCAAAATCACAACCTCTATAGATTCGTCAGTCTTGATCCCAAACCCGGTACCCTCAGCCTCTAAATTGTTTCCTGAATCAGAGAACTTGCTAGAAGGAGATGGTGTCCTTAAATTTATATCCGACCAAAATGCTCCTTTGATGGTCAATATGTACCCTTACTATGAATTCATCATGCGCAAGAATGAAACTAAACTTGAATTCGCCCTTTTCACTTCTAAGGGAAATGTTTTGAGCGATGGTAAATTGGGATACCAAAATAAGTTTGATGATATGTTGGATGCCTTCTACACTGTCATAGAGAAGCGTTACCCTAAGATGGAGATCGTTGTGGCCGAGACTGGTTGGCCTTCAGCTGGTGGGGTCGAAGCCACTCTCGAGAACGAGAAGACTTACGTAACTAACTTGGTTCAACATGTGAACAAGGGTACCCCAAAGAGGCCCAACAAGCCAATTCAAGTGTACCTTAACTTGTTCGACGAAAACCAAAGGGATACTCCTGAGGTTGAGAAGCATTTTGGTCTCTTCACTTCAGATAAAAAGATCAAGTTTCCAGTGGCATTCAGCTCCTCTGCTTAGACAAGGGATGTATCATATCATGTATCATGGATGATGGATTCTTCCATTTTATTTTATATATGTTGCTTACCAGAAAATGTAATGTTTCTGTTCATTATGTCTCCTGATTCCAATAAATGATCAACTTTTATAGATGATTACCTTTATTTTACACGGCACATTCTGATTAAGTACCAATAGTATTTTCCATGCCAAAGTAGTCCGGAAACAATATTTTATTTTTTCGATTATATGCCTTCGGCCATTTCTTTTCAAAAATTTTCACTTTGAATTTACCCAAATTCTCATTTGACCGTCTCACAAGCGAATAAAATAATATTTAAAAGAAGAGTGTTTGTGAGATTTCACAAGTTACTTTTTTATCGCAACCAAGATTAATTAATATTCAGTTTATAACATTTTACCATACTATGCCATATAATCTTTAATATGTTTTCAAAAACTTCTTTGAAATAATTATAAAATAAAGTAGAATCCTGCATTTTCACGGGTTTAACAAGTAATAAATGTACCTTTTAAATTTTCAATTAGTTCTATACCCGTGCGATTTGTACGGGGTATGTTCTTTACGGTTTTGAATATATCATTAATGGAATTACAATATAATGTATTGTAAGACAAATTATAAAATTTAAATCTAAAATATAAAATTTTTATATTAACTCTTTACCCCCTTATAAAATAACCTTTTCTAAATTTACACAATTTCGATTTTTCTCTTACACTACATTGACTCTCAACCTTTCATTTTTTCTCTTCCCCTCATACTCAATCATTTACTCCGCTCATTTCCTCCCTTCGCTTTCTCTCCCTTCAGCTCGTCTTCAGCTGAGCTCCGTCTTCGCCATTCACTCGGATTTCGACCGCCATATTATCGCTGAGCTTCTGTTCGCCATTATCTGTTGGAAATAGGGGCTCCTTAAGCCAAGTCCTTTTCTTACATTTGTCCCACATTGGTGAGAAAATGAGAGTTCCTTGTGTTTATATACTCTCCTCTCCTTACCTTGTCATTAATGGGTTTTGGGAGTCTTTTGTAAAGACTTGTGAGGTGCTTAATTCAGCTCACACGCGCGCGTGCCGTGCCCGAGCCCGGATCCAGATTCGGGATTCGGGATTTGGCAATCGGCTGCGCCGGGCTTTGCCTATCTTTTTGGGTCTTGTCCGAGTTGGTGTTAACAGTCAGTTTTGTTTTAGTCAATATGCTGTTAGTGGGTGAGAGTTTCACTCCACGTTTCCAGCATTGACTGCTGTTTTGAGGGAGTCTGTTTCGAGCTC
>VHZZ01014649.1:19007-29335 GCA_009801015.1 Silene noctiflora
GTTAGAAGGATATTGTGATGCAAATTGGGTTTCAGGTAACGATGAGATCTGTTCTACTAGTGGTTATGTCTTCACCATGGGTGGAGGTGCTATATTGTGGAAGTCTTCTAAACAGACTTGTATTGCATGCTCCACCATGAATCGGAGTTCATAGCTCTTGAGTTAGCAGGACAAGAGGCTGAATGGTTAAAAAACCTATTAGCTGATGTGCCAGTATGGGGAGGACGACTTACACCGGTCTCCCTATACTATGACTCACAAGCTGCTATTGGTGTTGCAAAGAATAGTGTCTATAATGCTAAAAAGAGACACATTCGGATAAGGCATGCTGCAGTTAAACAACTCCTTGAGAATGGAGTGATTACTTTGGACTATGTGAAGTCCGAAAGCAATCTTGTTGATCCCTTACTAAGGGGCTGGCTAGGAGACTAGTCGTTGAAACGTCGAGGGGAATGGGGMTTAAGTCCTTAAGTCAAGATAAAGAGTGATACTTGACTAGGTCTAAAGTTCCTATTCCTRTGGCGTAGTATGATTCATAGCCTTTATGGTGGTGCTTTGAGACGCACTTGATGAATTATACACCAGGTTGGACTTATGTCCTTAATGGCTCGTGTGAGAAGTGCTATTGAGAAGCACTTGGGCCACCTACATAGATGTAAAGATCATAAGACTACGAGAAGTCTTGTATACGCATCTGCCAGTATCAAGGTAAACGCATGGCTCTTATGAGTGCGTTGCACATTGAAATTGCGGAACGAACTAAGTTCGAAGGTATGATATGTGTTGTGGGGGGTATCAACCGAAGCTCGGAGAGGAATTCAAATCGCAAGATATTCTCTCACTGTAAGTAAGTTGTTTCCTCACTTCACTAAAGTGTCAATTCAAATCGAAAGATATTGATACCTAAGTATCCAACCCTTCCATTACCCAGAAATTTTCTTTCTCTGTCTCTGGCGCCCCTAGTGAGGGATTGTTGGAAATAGGGGCTCCTTGAGCCAAGTCCTTTTCTTACATTTGTCCCACATTGGTGAGGAAATGAGAGTTCCTTGTGTTTATATAATCTCCTCTCCTTACCTTGTCACTAGTGGGTCTTGGGAGTCTTTTGTAAAGACTTGTGAGGTGCTTAATTCAGCTCACACATACACGCGCGCGCGTGCCGTGCCCGAGCCCGACCCGACCCGGATCCGGATTCGTGATTCGGGATTTGGCAATCGGCTGCGCCGGGCTTTGCCTATCTTTTTGGGCCTGGTCCGAGTTGATGTTAATGTGTTAACAATCAGTTTTGTTTTAGTCAATATGCTGTTAGTGGGTGAGAGTTTCACTCCACGTTTCCAGCATTGACTGCTTTTTTGAGGGAGTCTGTTTCGAGCACCATAACTGCTGCTTTGTGGCTATAAAAGGAGCCTCTGATCAGCACTCATATACACATCAACTCTCTCACTTTCTCTTCTCCTTTTCTAATTCATACATTTCTGGGTAATGTCTAAATTCGTTCCAATGCTCTYAGTTTCGAGTGGGCGTCTCTGAGTGCAGTAGTAGTGTAAATCCTTGGGGAACTACCGGTCATCTGYTGATCGCCACCACGGTCGTACCGAAATAGTTTTYAAGGCAGTGGCTCTCTTACCACGGCACTACATTMTGGTTATCTCTTAACTCGTTTTTCTGTTTAGTTGTTGTTACTGCAATTCTCCGAATTACATTATCATCCGGAAATCAGGTAAAATTTCGATCAACTAATTTTCACTTAGGTGTCGTTTGGTTGCCCCATTAAAAGTGGGTGAATTAGGAATTCACGTGAATTGGAAAAATGTAGGTTGTTTGTTTGCCCAAAATCACGTGAATTGCATTTTCCTAGGAGTTTCCAATTCCTCCATTATGGAGGAGTTTAATTACCTAGTCTCCCCTAGGTAGTTGGAAACTCCCGCATGAATCCAACTCCCGGATGCCAACCAAACAAGTTTTGGGCAATTCACGTGAATTGAGCAATTCACGTGTTTTGTAAAATCATGGGAAATAAATTCCCGTATGGCAACCAAACGAGGCCTTAGATTCATCCCGATTTCATTCCGCATTCATCACACTAATTCTCGATCAACTTATTTGTTAAATTTTTGCTCAACTAGTTTCATTACTTATTATCGCTCTTCTTTTGCAGGTTTCGATCGATTTTGCCGCTTCTTCGTATGTTCCTTTCTCTTTCTTTACTTTTTACTACCTAGATTTCGATTTTTCTTTAAGTTTGTGTCACAAACTTATTAAACTGGTTTAATTACTGAGTTTCGCTCTTGTTTTACTCTTTTACTTCACTCGACTTCCATTGATTTCTATGCGTTCCTATTGTGCTCGATTATTCTCGCATCTGGTAGTTATGCTTGATTTCATGTAACCTAGTTTGTGACGAAACACTCATTACGAAATGCTTATCCTAATACCTATGTTTGTGTGCATAAACCTCTTGGTCTTACTTCTGTTGTTGTTTGTTTCATACTTAATTTTAGTAGCCCCGCCTCTGTTTTCCGAGTTTTGGATGCTTGAGTACGACATTTAGTTATCACCTTGTCGTTCTTTGGATGCGTGTTTTATTTTTGGATATTTGTTGTCGAAACGAGACGGTCATCTGCTATTAGTTTTTGCGGTATCAATTAGTTTGTGTTCAATCGATTTGTTGTCTTCTTAGGTTAATCTAGTTGATTTGTTCGTCATTTTAGAGATTAATTCCGTTATTGTATCTTTGTTTATGATGTTTATTACTTTATTAGGTTCCTTTACCCAAAATTTACAAGCAACATAGACACGCATAGGTTTCATACTGATTCCACAAGAATCAATATTTAACCATAGCAAAATTCCATCCTACGAGCAAATCCAAGAGCTAAAACTTAGCCAATAATCATATAAAACATTACAGCTATGTAGTATGGACTCTCAAGATCCAATTGCTATCCTTCATTTGTTGGGGTGTTTCATCATTTGTTCACGTCTTAGCCTTGCTTCTCTTTTGATCTGATCAGCAACCACAGGAGGCCTGAGTACAGTACTCAGGCCCAAATCCTAATCCTAATCATCACCCTCCCTAATCTCCATACCCCCCCCCGCTTCTCCTTCTTCTTTCTTTCTTTACTGCCTCCTTCCTTCCTCATCTTACGCCTTTCACTTTTATTGATATATCAATTTGTCCCCAATCCTCTTTAGGTCTGTTTTGATTTTAATCGTCTTATTTTTTTTTAAATTATTTCATCGTTTTTAAACTGGTTATTGGTGTAGTTTGGATTAAGTTTATTGATCAAATAATCAATAATCAATTTGAAGCTGATTTGGGTTTTCTTTTGATTAAATATGGCAGGATACGGTTTCGAGATGTTTGCTCACTTTTTATGACTGGCTTATTTTCGAGATAGTACTGGTCATGTACGACAATTTCCTGTAAGATCATCATGGTATCAAACATGACCGTTTCCTTATGTTTTGAAGATCACCACCGCCTCATTGGTGTTAGATGACAAGTGTTTGATTTTTGATGTTAATGTTTAGCATTTGTCTAATGTCTTGCAGGAATGTTATGTTGCTATGTTGCTTTTGATCTCATTGTCCGTAGTTTGGTCTCATTGTCTTGTTTTGGTAACGGAATGTGTTAAAAGTTTATAATACAGACCCTATAGCTCTTTTATTCATTTATGATATGCACAATTTAAGAAATTTTAATTGCTTTTGAGTGATAATCGTATCTGGGTTTTAAACTCACAAGGTTCTGTTCCTGTTGTGTTTTTTAGGGGTTTATGAGTATAGATATTAATTGGACGATTTCGAGCATAAATAGCCTTACATAAAATTCAAGTAAGTTTCATTCCGAAATAAATAATGGCCTCATCGGGTGTTCAAAAGGCTAGTAGACATGTTGAGGTGTCTAGAGTTTCATCTCTCAAAGTTCCATAATTTAAACGGTATTTATGGTCAAAGTTTTCGAAATTGACCACCAAAAAGTGAATGTTACCTTTGGTGTTAATCGAATGGAGTATAATACTTTATAAAAAAATGGCCCCCATTACTCCTTAAATCATACTCTAGTGTGAGTTTATATGCCTTTATTATATACACGAATTTTCATTTGTGACGTATATTATCCGTTACAAGCTTTTGACGGGTTGAATAAAACTCACTTGGCTAGATAAAGACAAACCATTTACGATTTCTTACGCACTCTTACTTTTGTCTTATCTAGCCATGTGAGTGATACTTGCCCGTCACAAGCTTGTGACGGATAGGTTACGATTTACTTTTGTCTTATATATATATATATATATATATATATATATATATATATATATGTAAGTCCTTTATATCTTATAAGTCTCTAAGTCCTTATAAGGGCCTTTAGATGAAGGAGGTGAAGGGATGAGATTCAATCAAAATAAAAGGCCACAAATTAATCTTCTCTAATTACTTCCTTCACTCAATTAGTCTCCCTCACTAATCATTCATCCTCCTTTCATCATTAGAACCTCCTCCCTCTCTATATCTCACACTTTCTCATTTTTCTTCCATCACAAACCAATCAAAAAACAAACAAACAAACAAACAAAAAAACCCTAAACCAACCACCACAACCTCCCTCTCCAACTCTTTCCCACACACTACCGCTGACACCCACTACCACCAAAGCTACCACACCACATCACCGTCACCTTCGACCACCACCATCACCGTCTCACCTAACCTCACCAAACGCACACCTCCCTCGACACCTCACCTCACCTCACCATCATCGTCTCACCTCACCACACTAGCCCCCCCGCAGCTAACCAACCAATAACCGCTCCCTCTCCTTTCTCCTTCCTCTGACCTCCTTCCCGCCGCCTTCAGTCACCACTGTAACCAACAACAACAACTGATATGTCTCCTCACCCGCCGTTCTTGTCAGATCTGATTTTTTTTGCGGTTTTTTCTTTTTTTGCAGCGCGTGGGTCGTGGGGTGGTGTGGTGGCTGTTGGAGGCAGTGGTGGGTCGTGGTTAAGGAAGGCGCTCCTTTCTCCTTCTACCACCGCTCCTCAATTTGTTTGTTGGTGGTGTTTGTGTGTGGTGGTAATCGGGTTTTATTTACGGTTTTTTTCTTTTTTTATTTCCATATTTGAATTTTTCTACTCAATATGTTTATTTTTTTTGTTTTTTTTGGGTATTTGTGTGTTGGTGTTGTTGTGAGGCGATTTTTTAGTTAGTCGTTTTCTTTTTTTTATTATTTCAGATTTCGTTAATTTTTACGATCTATTTGTTAATTTTTGTTGAGAAATTACTTTTTTTTTTTAAGATTTATTGCTAATTTTTTTAGATTTATGTTGATTTTATTTTATGTATATACAATTTGTTGATTTAATCATACCTACACTATTATGAAATATGCAAAAAATGGAGTATACGACTAAAGTTACACTATTTACGGTTAAAGTTATACGATTTACGACTAAAGTTACACACTTAAGCCATTAAAGTTATATAAACTTTGTTAGATTTTATTTTATATATATGTAATTTGTTGAGCAATTTCTGCAATTTCAATGACATTATGTGCAACTTTATTAGATATAATGTGTAACTTCAGTGACATTATGTGAGATTATTTAGTTAATTTCAGATTTTTTTTCTTTTATTTGAGATTTGTCTTTGTGCGATTATTTGGTTAATTTATGAAAAATTATGTGCAATTTTAATGTGTGCAACTTTAAAGCCATTATGTGCAACTTTATTAGATATAATGTGTAACTTCAATGACATTATGTGCAACTTTAATGATTAAAGTTACATTATTTACGACTACAGTTATACATTTAAAACATTAAAGTTACGATTTTCTTTTAATACTTGTTATAAATTTTTGAAAAATATAAGTCTTGTTGTTTTTTGGTTAATTTATGAAAAACTATGTTCAATTTCAGTGTGTGCAATTTCAATGACAATATCTGCAACTTTATTAGATATAATGTGTAATTTATGAAAAATTACGTGCAATTTGTCTTTGTGAGATTATTTGGTTAATTTCAGATTTTGTTTTTTTTTTCCCTTTTATTTCAGATTTGTCTTTGTGAGATTATTTGGTTAATTTATGAAAAATTATGTGTAATTTTAGTGTGTGCAACTTTAATGCTATTATGTGAAACTTTATTACATATAATGTGTAACTTCATTAACGTTATGTGGAACTTCAATGACTAATATTACACTATTTACGACTTAAGTTACACAACACTTAAAACATTAAAGTTATAATTTTCTTTTGAGTAACGCGCACCAATTTACTTAATCACGCGCATTTTTCTCATTTATTCCGAATATACCCCTGTCATTTCTCACCCCCACTGAAAGAAACAAGAGAGAGAAATAAGAGACAATTAAAAAAAATCAAATTTCTTGAATCTTTCAGCATAACCCTAACCATCCAACCTCAGAATAATCAAATTTTATGAACTAAAAATGTTAATTTGAAAATAAAACATGAATTTAATTTTGTAATTATGAATTATTAAGTAGATTAATGTTTTGTATCATGTTTTTAAAGTTTTTTTTGTTTTGGTTAGGGTTTTGATATTCTAATGTTAATATTGGTTGACTGATTGTTTAGTTGTGGAAGAGTGGCGGCTTGGGTGGAGGACGACGGCGTGTGTGGGTGGCTGGCGCCTATGGATAAGGTCTACGGATGGCGGCATATGTTGGTTTGTGGGGCGAGGAGAATAGGTGGCCGGTCAGGCGAGGGAAGCGGTTGAGTCTCTGAGTGGTGGCGCGGCTGGGTGGCTGGTATGTAGTGGAGTGGTGATGGTAATTGGGGAAGAAGGGTGGTTGATGGCGGTGGTAACAATGGTGGTTGACTATAGTGGTAACGACGGTGATGATTGAAAAATTAAAGGGGAGAATTAAAAAGTGAAAAGCTAGAGGGGGAGAGATTTTCTAATTATCTTTTAGGAAGGGCCCTTCTGGAATATCAGGGAAAAATGCGCGGGATTGAGTAAATTAGTGTGCGGGATTTAACAATTACGATTATAAATAACTCTCTTATATAATCGACTTTTTTGAAATAACCTCCTTTTATAATATTTTATTCAAGTAACTCCCTTTTAAAACATGTTTTTATACAAATCAATACCTTTTTATCGGAATGAGACTTATTGTTGAATTTTCCGTCCAAAAATTCATTCGTCCCTTCCTTTTTCACTTATATAAGATATTAAATTATTATTCTGCTCATTTACTCACTATGTTATTCTTTAAAATAAGACAAAATGACAAGTTTATGCTTTGATTCTTCGTCGTTCATAGTGAATGATTTGAGTGTATTAGATTTAGAGAGGTTTGGAATTGGTCGCAGGTTATGAAAACATTGTAGCGATGTAGGGATTACGTTATAGGTAAGGGTAAATCGATCAAATTATAAAAAATAAATCTAGTTCCGTAGAAGAGGCATTGATTTGTTGAAAAATAGGGTTTATAAGTGACTTATTTGGATACAAAATTATAAAAGTGAGTTATTTCAAAAAAGTTAACTATATAAGGGAGTTATTTATAATTTACTCTTTTCTATTAATACATGTTATAAATTTTTGAAAAATAGAAGTCTTGTTGGTTTTTGGTTAATTTATGACTAAAGTTACATTATTTACGACTAAAGTTGCACAAATTTGGACTATTTGCATAAATTTGGACAAAAGTTGTTTGGACTAAAGTTACACAAGTATGGACTAAAGTTAGGTGAATATGGATAAAGTTTCACAAATTTGGACTAAAGTTACACGAATATGGACTAAAGTTATACAAATCTGGACTAAAGTTAAACAAACTTTGACTAAAGTTACATGAATATGGACTAAAGTTACAGAATGTGGACTAAAAGTTACACAAATTTGGAGTAAAATTACTGTCGTAGAACTCTAAAGTAACATCAAATTGACTTAAAATTGATTTTATGTAATTTAAGACAAATTTAAAACAAACTTTCTATATTATCTTTTGAATTTATTTAATTTTTGTACAAATGTCATATAACCTTAATGTCTTTAAGAGGTGTAACTTTAGTCATTAATATTATAACTTGAATGCTTCTGTGTGTAACATTAGTCCACTGACTATATAACTCTAATCCATAATAGTGTAACTTTNTTTGGAGTAAAATTACTGTCGTAGAACTCTAAAGTAACATCAAATTGACTTAAAATTGATTTTATGTAATTTAAGACAAATTTAAAACAAACTTTCTATATTATCTTTTGAATTTATTTAATTTTTGTACAAATGTCATATAACCTTAATGTCTTTAAGAGGTGTAACTTTAGTCATTAATATTATAACTTGAATGCTTCTGTGTGTAACATTAGTCCACTGACTATATAACTCTAATCCATAATAGTGTAACTTTAGGGTGTGTTTGGATTGAGAGATTTGGAGGGAAAAGAAAGGGAGGGAGAGTAGGGGATTTAAAATCATTTGTTTGGATAGCAAATAAGGGTGGAGGGAAATGGAGGGGAAGAGAATTGGAGGGATCCATTTTTCCTCCTCCAAAACAAATCAAAATCTCCCCACAATAGGTAAGATTTTTGAAAGAAGTTGTATCTAAACACCCACATTCCATTTGCCTTCCCCTTCCCTTACCTCCTTTTCTCTTCCCTCCTTCCACCTCCCCTCCCTTTCCCTCTACTTTTACTATCCAAACACAACTTTATTGTTTTTTGATAAATTAATTAGAATTTTATGTAATTTTAAGACAGATTAATATAATTTTTGTGCTAGTGTAACTTTAGTCCGTGTAACTTCAATGACAATATGTGCAACTTCATCGTATATTCTATACAAGTAAATAATATATATTTTTGTAGATCTAAGAACAAAATAAAACAATTTCACACAAAAAATGAGATTTGAAAATACAAAATTAACAATATATCGAAAAAAAAAATCGAAAATTTAAAAAAACGAGATAGCCCATTATGTGCAACTTCAATAGCAATATGTGCAACTTCAATGACAATATGTGCAACTTCACCGTATATTTCAAAGCCCATTATGCACAACGTCCAGTCTACGCAACTTCAATGACATTACTTTTTCAAAAT
This sequence comes from Silene noctiflora, assembly GCA_009801015.1. Taxonomy (NCBI): domain Eukaryota; kingdom Viridiplantae; phylum Streptophyta; class Magnoliopsida; order Caryophyllales; family Caryophyllaceae; genus Silene; species Silene noctiflora. The sequence goes on from VHZZ01014649.1 coordinate 28,097, forward strand.
CTATTTCTAATTTAGTAGATCTAAGATTAAAATCAACAAATTATATAATATATATTTTTGTAGATCTAAGACCAAAATAAAACGATTTCACACAATGAGATTTGAAAATACAAAATTAACAATATATCGAAAAAAAAACGAAAATTCAAAAAAACAAGATTTGAAAACACAAAATATGAAAAAAAAAATGTTTAGCAAAACGAGATTTGAAAAAATAAATAATAAAACGATATTACATCCATATATAAATAGAATAAAAAAACACAAAAATTAACAAATAGAAAAAAAACGCCTCCAACCATAAAAAAGTTAACACTAAAGTCGAAAAAAAAAACGAAAATTGAAAAATAATTTGAGACGTGGTGGCGGCGTGGGTGGTGCGTGGTGGTGTCGGGGGGTGAATGAGGAAGGGAGGAGTGTGTAATTTATTTGGGTTTTGATTTATTTGGTTTTGGTTTTTGGTTTTGGGTTTGATTTATTTGGTTTTTGGTGAGAGGTGAGAAGTGAAATATGAGAGATGAGAGAGAAGTGAGTGGAAAAATAAAGTATATATAGTGAATTAGTGTTTAATTAGAGAAGAGGTTAAATTAGAGCACTTAATTACCTTTTTTTTCTTCCATCTCAACCCTCCATTTCATTGATCCAAGGGCCTTTAAGAGGACTTATAGACTTATATATAGAAGAAAGACTCTCACACACACACACACACCCACACACACACACTGCCTGTCTGGTCTATTCAACTCGTCCGTGAGATAAACTTGATTTTATAAAGCTGATAATGGATTTCTTCCAATCCAAATTCCTACCATCTCTTTAAGCTGCTATAAAGCTCTTGGGTAGACCTTCTAAGGTTAGTGATTTAAAAGCCACTTGAACCAGTCCAATATGAATAAATTTATGTTCTGATCTTTTATAAGGTTCTAAATCATGGTTACTTAGTAAATGTAAAAACATCTCTTCGTTATTAAACGAGACCGATTTTTCTGTAGTTTTGACTACTTGTTTAAAACCTAATTTTTCAAAGGTGCCTAATTTATAAATTGTTTTAGCACTTATTTTGGGAATAGTCCATTTATTAAGTAAATCCAGGTCTTGAGGTATATCAACCTCATGAGTAATACTGTTTTTAACAGTAGTTTTGTTGCCAAGAAAATGTTTAACTATACTCATAAGTTTAAAGAAAGATTGTGTTGAATTATATCCTTCTAACTCAATTAACTATCACCACCATGGATA
>VHZZ01014650.1:10287-25521 GCA_009801015.1 Silene noctiflora
ATCCCTTGCGTATTCTTATATTGAGTTTATAATGACGATATTTAAATCATCATCGTGATCGCACTATTGTTGAGGACACTCACTCCAACAGGAAGTAGTCCTTATCCATCCCCGAAACACTCTCGAAAATGGCAGGAAAAGTGCGGGAGGGCTCAAAATTAGCTATCCTCTGGGCTAACCGGGTAGTAATAGCCCCACAACTAAGGTAGCGGTGTGGAGACTGAGCCATGAAAGCCAAGCTGTTGCAGACAATCGCCGGAGGGCTGTAATAGAACCGCTCCTCCCTCTTCGGGTTCAAATAGGACATCAAAATCATCACTTCATGTAAGTTCAACTTACTCACATCATTTCTCTCATAGAGAAGACAAGTCAACATTCGCAAGAAGATCTTCAAAGTGACATGTTGAATGTCATTAATCAACATAGCACTCACATTAGTCTTCACCCCCCTCACCATGGCCAAGTACTCACTCGCCTGACACTCCTTAGCAACATCTAAGTAGTGATCCGCAGTTGGCCTCTCAAGCCCCAGATGATCCGCCACATCCTTCATAGTCAAGTTGAAATTCTGGTTCATCAACCGAAAATGACAGGTCTCGGCTTTCTCATCATAATAGAAGGAGCTCAAAAACTCCAAGGTGAGGAACTCGTAGGAGTGCTTCCTCAAACGGTACAAACCCATCAACCCCAAGGTCTCAAAGATGTACCTCACATCATTCTCAATCCCCAACTCCCCCAAAATACTCGTATCCACACACCTAGTAGCGCGGATAGTCCGGGTCATCAAAGACACAAACACCTCCCTCTGCCTAAAATCAGCAAACTCCATGGTAGGGTATTGCCCCAATGGCGGTATAACGGAACCTTGGCTAGATTGCCCTCTCTCGGCCCTGGACCTCTTGGTTGGTAGACGAGTAGGGTTGGCTCTCGGCATTCTGCATTAACATCAATTGACAACAAAATCTTTTGGCTCAATAATTTAAAACAAAGAGAAATTTTCAGATTTCCATTACTAAGGAAGGTGAAGCTTTAAGACGGATTTTTCATTCAAAATACGCAAAATCAAGTGCAAAATATGATAGCATTAGCACCCTATAGCCTTTTTCAACGTTAAAAGAGGATTTGAAATGACAAAAATCAAAATTTGGGGACAAACCCTAGAAATTTCGGAATCAATTTCGCAAGATTTGAGCTCCAAAATTGTGATTTCTAGCAAAAACAAGAGCCAAAACAAGTTATAATGAAGATAATCATATTCAATACAGATTTGAAGCATGAAAACTGAAATCTACCAACGCCTAATTAGGGAAATTTTATCACAAAACTTATGAAACAAAGAGGGTATTAGTATTACCTGAAAAGTAGGGAAAGATTGAACAAGGAAGAGATTAAGACGGAATTGAAAATCACTAGAGCAAGATCCTTAAGCTTTTGAGTGTTAGAATAATTAGGGAGGAAGTTTGAGAATGAGTTTGAAAGAGGTTGTGTCGAAAATAGAACAAAAGAGGGTTTATAGTGTGAAAATTTTTTTTCGCGAAATAGTTCTAAATGGGGCACTCGGTCAAGTACGAGTCGCACTCGGTCGAGTGTCCGACAATCGGTCGAGTGTCCATAGTACTCGGTCGAGTGCTCAATTGACAGCTCAGAACCCGTATTCTGTCCATTTCCACACTCGGTGGAGTGCCTTGGACTCGGCCGAGTAGTCCAGACTCGGTCGAGTGAACCTACTGTACTTGGTCGATTTCCCAAAATATTAAATTTTAACGAGTATGTTGTCCATATCAGTTATTCCTGCAATAAAGTACATCGTTCGGAGTCCAATGAGCGTCCCGGAACTCGTCACTAGTTAGTCTTTCACTTAAGAATTCTGCTAAACCGTTCTATAAAGTATCATTACATTCAAATTACTTACTCTTTTCAGGCTAAACTTCAAGCAGTTAAAAAATTCCATCAACATGTTCACGCAACTCAAGCAACTTCATTCATACATTCATCTATGCAAGAAAATACATTCTCAACCTCACGCCTCTAGTTGTACTCGTACTTCTATAACGACATTCACCACACACACTAGAGTGCATACACATATAAAACATACAAGACATACATGACCATAGCGTAAACTTCACATCTGCCACATAGCACACAAGTAACTACAGCACAACATCCCACCCAAGTTACTGGCTTAAGCACATTGAGGTCGGGTCCTGAAATGAGGGCATCTTCTCACCCAAAACAAAATCATAAGGGGCTCTCAACATACATACATCAGGTTCATTTTTAATTGACTTACTAGATTCATTGGGTTCTTTGGTTACAGGTTCCAAAATCGTCGCTCTGATACCACTTTGTAACACCCCTACTTACTAAGGAAGTCTGTACTAGACCTTCCCTAACAACCAAGGGTGCTACCATCTCGGTTACCCGAGGTAAGTACATATCAAATAGACCATTCAATAAAAACACCTTATTAATTTACACTTTAAGTGGACAAGAAATATAAAACCACATCACCGGGCTATTACAACTGAGGACTCTATCTCAACTATTCTAATATCGGCGTCAGCGGTCTCCCATCCCCAAACACGATCATCACAAACAAGCATCCAAAATAGAAATTACACCTGCAAGTCAATCTGCTCACCATCCCCAAATGGATCATCACAATTTTACAAACAACACGGGATCATTCAACCGTACAACAATATGAAAGCATAATAATGTAAAAAACTCAAAGTGATCACCACACCTTCACCGTCACCACCATCACATCACACATCAAGTAACCGACTACACATCAAAGTGTGTAGCCCTGCCAGTGGAGGACCGTAGTCACACCACCTAACCACCCACAATAACCCAAATCCCTTAATATGCACATCCCTCCTGCGCTGAGAGAACGCAGGAGGCGAACAATGGGGGTGAGACCACCTCTCACAATGGCTCACAAATCACAATATTAATCGCAATCTCAATCACTCCCAACACCAACATCATCCACCAACCTTGCCATCACAACATCGTCACAATCATATAATCACATCACTATAAACCTCACAAGATCGTCACATTATACATTACATAATTCTACAGACAACTGAGTAGGGAACCCTACCTGTACCGCATTCCACGTAGCATCAATCATCAATTCAATCATACGAGTATCGCACACTGACATCAACCTACAACAATGGTACGACTCGATTACGCACAATCATAACCCTAACCCAAGACATACACATGGTGACGGTGACTTACCTTATTATAAGATCGGTTGACCAGGTAGGAGTCGGTGTACTCTTTCATTTCCGTGATAGTATCCTAGGTAGATGCAAGCAAGGTGAGGGATGAGTGGTAAGGAGATATGTGTCGATCTAGGGTTGTGGGAGAGAAAAGGGAAAAGAAAAGAAATAAGAAAATTATTCGGGAACCGTGACTTATGCATAACATTTTAATACGCTGTCACCGATGCACTCGGTCGAGTGCCTTCGTACTCGACTGAGTCCCCTGCACTCGGTCGAGTGCACCTCACTCGACCGACTGTCACTCTCTAGGTCGAGTCTAAAGTCAAATAACGACTTCGTCTTGACGCTTAAGGTCACACAAGTCAACTATGGTCAGTCAACGGGTTCTCCTAAGGGACGGGTATTACAACACATCATAGCAAAACAGAATAGTCAAAAGACAATTTTTTGAATAAACTAGGCACGAGAATAAAATCCGGGTAGATTAATTACCCTAGTTTTTCTAAACTTTTAGTGTCTTAAGAAGGAAATTTTCACAACATACGACTTTGCAAGTCACTATAATCTAAGATTAGGAGGACAATAAACAAGTGAAATATGCTAAGAGTAAAGAAATCAAACTTGGGTGTATTTGTCATGAGATTTCCGGGTATTTGCCAATTTTAAGATGGAAACTTTCTCAACATACGGTCTCATAAAATTTGGTAGTGAAAGGTTGACATTACATGCGATAAATAAATCATGTTGAAGCATAAAAATCAAAATTTCACCCTTCGAGTCATTACCATGTCCAAAAGTTTTGACCCATTTTAAGATAAATTTCCACTTTAAACCTTATTTGATAACACCTACCAAGATTATTGCTTAACAATGTCATTAAACCATGTTTGAGATGTAAAAATTGAAATTTCTTCATGAACTAGGGGTATTTCGAGATTTCAGAACAAGATTTTAAGGCGAAAATTTCGCTTTTAAGACAATGCCTAGTTTTACTAGTAAAAGTGGTGGTCTTATAGCATACTTCAACTAAGTTTTATGCATAAAAATCAAAATTTGGGCATGATCTCCCTTAAAATCCAAAAATTAAGACAGGTTTTTAAGCCAAAATTTTCACATACAAGGCAAGACCTATAACTAACAACAAAGGTTAGGCCTTTGTAGATTAATTATACTCAACAACAAACACAACAAACCCAATTAGTGACCCAAAAATTACCATTTTCAACTTCATCAATGGTGGACAAAATTTCAACATAAAAATTTCATTTTTATCAACAATAATGGTGTAAAAGTTTACTACTATTATGATTTAAGCAAAACAAGCAATTAGTTACCAAAACTTAATTAAATTATTGTAGATCTAAAAAGAAATCAAATTGGGGAAAAAAATGAAAGATAAGAAATAAGCTTACATTGCTAAATTAATGGAGTGGGAGGAAGAAAAGTGGAGTAATAAGATGAATTCCAAGCAAAATAGAGTAACAATAGAGGTTTTTGGTTGAGTATTTGGTGAGGAAAATGATGAAGATATGAGGATAAGAATTAAATATGGAGGAAAGAGAGTGCCTTTTGGCCGAGTAATCTCACCCGTGTAATCCACTCGGTCGAGTACCGAGTGCGACTCCACCCGGTCGAGTGGCCGGTCTACTCGGTCGAGTGGATTTTCCAGAAAAGTACCGAATCTCTGGATTGGTCCACTCGGTAGAGTCAAGGGTCCAGTCGGTCGATTAACAGCCTACTCGGTCGAGTTGCCGCTCGTACTCGTTCTAGTGGTTTTATGAGGCCTAAAATCCTTGACTAACATTTAAATAAGATATCCTTGCAATAAAATAAGAGGTTTGGGAGTCTACCGTCTATCGGTGACTTACCCCGGGTTAGCCCGTACGGCATTACACTTGCCGCTTCAATACCTTACCGTCATACTCATAGCTACCCTAACAAATATCATCACCATTATTACCTTGACAATAACAATAGCAAATTCTAACACCTCTATGATATGTACACGCCAAGATTCGGAACTAATATCTCTTATGTATACGCACACCACAATCCTCTCAAAACATGTTATACTCATACTACCTTCATACAACTTTCACAAATTATCATAGCCCATGTCATATATTCACACACACATTATAAAAATGCATCCTTTACCACGACATACATGCAACCATATAATGATTCACATAGCGTTACCCGTACTCGTATCCACCCACGTGGTGACCAACCGAGACAATAGGCACTAGTTTTGACATGAGGGCGCCTACTCATCCAAAATCAAACTCTCATTATACTCGTGTTGGGTTCATTTTATTAAACACACCTAGATTCATTTGGTTCATTGGTTCAGGTTCCAAAATCGTCGCTCTGATACCACTTTGTGACACCCAATTATCAGGCCAAGACAATTGAAGGGTTACCATCTCGGTTTCCCAAGGTAGTGATTTGGAGATACAATCAAGAACGTTTATTATAAATAATGGTTTAGTGAATTACATAAATGTAGACAAATGAATAAATGAATACAAGTCATACTACTACGACCCTCCAAAGAAAACTATCTCATGCCGACTCGACTCCAAGTCTGAAGCTCGTCCCGTCTCCCGCGTGACACCAAGCACCATCTGTACATAACCTGCTCCCCATATGATCGAAAATATCATATGGATCAACATAGGCCACCCAAAAATAGGTGATAATTTACACATGGCCACAAACGGTCAGTTTCAATAATATAAACATATAAGACACGACATACGAAATACGATTATGCAACACGACATATAAAAGAATGAGACTCAGTTCCACGAACACCTCACCGGTACCGGGACACACTCAGATGTACCCACGACCCGGTGACGGCACCACAGCACCACCCACCAAAACAGTCGGACCGCAACCCGTAAAAAGGTACTCTGGACACACCGGTGGTACCGGGCCCGAGAGCGACTCAGATCCTTTGCCAGACGAAGTGACTCAACCTCACGTGTCCCTCCATAACTCAAGCATTAATATGCACATCCCTCTTGGGGTGGGAAGCCCCAAATAGCGACTCAAGCGTAAGGCAATCTCCCAACCACCTTACGTCTCCATTACAATCACCATATCATCACCAACCTCCAACATAGGCAACCATCACAATATGCAATGTACACTTTACAACTTGATATGCCAAACATGCCATAAATGCCAATTCCGACACATATGAGATTCTCCAAATCTTCAATTACTAACATAAGACGCAATAGTGCTCATCCAATGTGCGTAATGACAAATGACCATTAACAAATATACACAATACCGAAACTATCATGAACTTACCGACACTATTATGAGACTAACCATATTTACTTCCAACAATCATGTTAAAATACAATAATAACACAACAATGACATATGTAGCCATTTACTCTTATTGAAACCGAGTAGGGTTAACCTACCTGTTAGCAAATATTCAATAGCTACTTGAATCCGACACAATCCCGTCTCATGAAACCGTCTCGTCCTATACAAGTCACAAAATACTAGCACAATATATCCGACACTATTATACAATACCAAACCCTTTATTACCACCCACTAATTACCAATATTACACGTAATAATTACTACTTAATTACCCATAACAAAACTCCCGAAAATTAGGGTTTTATAACACTAGAAAAGGGTAGATCTTACTTACATAGGTGAAAGGAAGGAAGGGTAGGTGAAAAATCCTCTAAGTCAAGCTTCAATCCCATGGAAAAGGTATTGAGAGGTTTTAGAGAGAAAGGAGAGAGTTTAGAGAGATAAGGAAGAAGATAGGAATTAATTAGGTTTTGGTGTTGAAGTAGCATTTATTGGGTACTGCACAGCGTCACTCGGTCGAGTGACTCGGTCCACTCGGCCGAGTGTCGCTCACTCGGTCGAGTACTCCTTGTACTCCGCTGAGTACACCTTTTACTCGGCCGAGTGAAACTTACTCGGTCCACTACAGACCTCACTCGGTCCACTATAGGCTTCACTCGGTCCACTCTAATTCACTAGGTCTAATCTAAGCCCTACTTGGTCTAGTGTAAGGCTACACTTTATTCTCGGGTGGCTCCTTATCAAATTCGGTGGCCCTCTCACGTATCCCAAGGTTCTCGTACGGATCCCAAAATATCCGAGTATTACAAATATTGTAAACGAAATAAGGTAACAAGGATATTTGTTTCGAAGTATGTGAATAAATCGAACCAATGGGATATTTGCTCAGGTTAGACCTATAACTCGAACAATGGTGAGAACAACCAAGTTTGATTGATTACTACTCGTGTTAATGCTTGAAAACGTGTCAAACAAGAACAAAGTTTGGAACGAAACGCGTCGAACCGGTGTTTGCTCAATGCAAACGAAAAGCTTCATCTCTAATTAATAAATTCAATCATACTATGAAAAATAAAGGGTACAATCAACCTTATTTATACTAAATAAACTACTCATAATCGATATAAGGAAACAAGCTTCCTTAGACCGACTTTCCTTAACCTATACGTGTGAAACACGTTTTCCTATGGCAACTTTATTGCCTTATTATGCACTCCTTATAATGTTTAGGAATAATTAACTAAAAGGAATAAGAACACAATAATTAAACTATATCATATTTAGGAAACTAGGAAACTTTCCTAAAACCGAATACACTACTACTTAGGAAAACTGAATTTAGGAAAGATATGACAATCAATATTGTTCTTGTCTATACACTTTCTCCAGCTCCATACTCATACTTTCCTTGGCGTCCAAGCAAACTATTAAACTTGGTGTCCAGGTAATTGAGTGAAACCGTCGCTGAGTCTATCTCCCTAAGCATTCAACAGAACAGTCATGAAGACTGTTCATTTCATCCACATCCCGCATCATTTTCGCATCATCTCACTTTTAAAATTTAACTAAAAGATACTACTCCGTATATTTTTAAATACAATTACACAATTATAAAATACTAAAATGTAATACACTACAATTAGCGGATTAATTTCAAATAGCGGAATTTTATTAGAAGGTTTGACTGACATATTTTTATTAGCAAAATTAGTTTGAGTGTTTGGTAATTAGCAAATTAAGAGTAGTAGATTATTTATTTCCCTTGTAAAATGGTGTAAAATTTCATATTCTAAAATATGCTAAGTAACACGTTGTGTGGTAAGCAGCATATGGTAAAACAACATATTGTAAAATGGCATATTGACTCCAAATATGTTGTTTAACAAACACTATAGGCCCTGTTTGGTAAACAGCGGATTAATATTGACAGAAGCAAACTGTAAAAGCAGATTTTGTTGACGGGTTAACTAGCAAATTTGATTAGCAAATTTTCCTAAAGGTGTTTGATAATTAGCAGATTATCTTAATCCTCTGTAAAATACAAATAAGGACATGAATGAACTATGAATAAAGGTAAGGTTATATTTTCCTAAGGGTAAAAAGGTGCATTTAGTTTTTTCCCAATCTACACATAGAATATGGGGGGAGCAGCATATTGTAAAATAGTAGATTTAACCCCATTCTACTATGCAAATATATTGTTTACCAAACACCCCAAATAGCATATTGATTGGTCAAATATGCTAAATGTCCCAATATGCTAATTTTTTTGGCAAGCCACTGTTTACCAAACACCCCCTGTAATTGGCATATTGATTGGTCAAATATGCTAAAACTCTTAAATATGTTAAAAATCAACCAATATGTCGTTTAGCAAACACCACTAAAGTATAAATATTATACAGAAAAACTATAACTAATCCCACATGAATTCTCAATCCGAGCCTTGCTGATCTCGGGATAAACTAGGACTACTTTGAGCATTGACCAAATAGATTCTGAAGGTTCCGCAAGTTAGCTCGGATCATTTACAGCCATATATTACGCTTACCTTGGTATAGTTAGAACATAGAAGTAACTTAGAAATGTGACGTATACCGAAACTAATAAATTAATGCAAAATTGGATTATGGCGCAAGTAACTCAAGTTGAACATACTTGGACAAAATATTATTAATAATATAATGTACGGATTATTAGCATAATTTTATGACCTTGGAGTAACATTTTTGAATTTTATCGGAAACATTTTTCAAATTTGTGTAAATACATAATGTCCATTATTTTCGAATTGAACATTTACCTAAGATTCGAATCGTATAACTGTATAAGTTCTTATAATTTAGCAGCTATTAATAGGGGTGAGCAAAAATTTCCGAAACGGTTTTTTAATACGGTTACGATATGGTATACGGTTCTCATTATACGATTTTCCGTATATACGGTTTTTTTTTCCGTATACCCATACGGTTTTTAGGAAACCGTTTCGTATCCGGGTAAGCATAATTGGAAACCGTATACCCGGTTTTGACAAAAAAAAAAAAAAAAAAAGAAAAAAAAAAAAAGCAAAACAGCGTCTTTCCCTTCCTAATTCACAAATCACAAATTTCTAATAACACTCTAAGGTTGTCTAATTTCTAACCCTAGCAGTCTTTCCCAATTCACAAATCACAAATCACAACCACAGTAAACATTTTTCATTTTCCTCCAATTCAAAGTTCAAACCCTAATTAGTAATTACAAATTTTGATCCCCAATTCAGATTTGCCTTACAAAATACAAATCATCTATCGTACAAGGTTTGTTGTCTAATTTTAATTTTCGCTTTTACTTCACTTGTTTGTATGTATTAYGAGTTCATTGAAAGATTGGTTCTTATAAGTATTATGTAGTGTTCAACTTCTACGTTTTTAGAATACAACTGCTTCTCAAATATTTTCTGTGTTACAGACTATCCGAGTTTATTGTCAGCTTAAATTTTGGTAATTAGATATATTTGGTTATGTAAATGAATGTCGGCTTGTTTAAGATTGTCTTGCATGATTTAACCGTAATATATAACAATGTCTAGAGGCGGACTAGTTGTATTTGGTTGAAATCCAGCATATCTTGAATTTTATGGTTTTGATTGAGAGCATGGAAGACCAAAAACAAATGTTGTTTGAAGCACATTGTAGTTCAATTCCGGTAAATACTTCGTATTTGACACCTCAAGAGGATACATCTTCTGCTAAGGATTCCAAATCGTTCGGGGATATATGAAGATTGCTGTGTTTGCTTTTTTTTTTTTTTTTAAATCGCAAATTAATGAAAAATCAGGAAAACCGTATCCGTATATACGGTTTAAACGGGTACCCGAAAACCGTATACCCAGTTTAAACCGTATCCTATCAGGAATCAAAATTTAGGTGTTCAAAAAACCGGGTACCCGATACGGTTTTCAAAACCGTATCGGGTATACGGTTTTGCTCAGCCCTAGCTATTAATACAGAGTAAATTGTACAAAAAAATTACATTTTTGACGGAATCGAACCTTGGGAGGCTTTGAACGTAAAATGTGATGTAAGTATGTTGGCCACTAATAAATCTTTGAAGTTGTTTCACTTTTTGCTAGTCCATTTATGTAAACCTCAATGGTCCAAAGATAGATGAAAGCAATGGGTAGAAGTTGGTGAAGTGCACAATTGGCCACCGTTGAAGTAGTCAAGTTGAATGCTCACGGGTACGAAGAATAAATACTACGCCATGCTGTTAGGTCTGTTGAGGTCTATTGGATGTTGTCTATTTTGTTTTCATATTTGACAAAGTGTCTTTTATGTTAGAGGTATACATTACATCATTTTATAATCAACAACTTAAAACTGTTTTTGAGACCACGGGTAATATAATCGCCCAACCTCTTTTGAGTTCAGAGGATCACAAGCGTGCTTACGACCATAATAAAGGCTCAAATAAGGAATCTCACACTCGGATAAAAGCAATTGTTTTATAGGTTAATGATATTGCACATTCTGATCTTGCGACAACTTATTCTTACAACACCTCTACCAACCAATCTGATCTTATTTGTTTTCTGACAAAGAACACCCACCACTTTTGGGATTTGGGCTTCTAAATAAAGTTTATACCAAGCAAAACCTTGAAAAATTATCTTCGACAACTCGAGTTGAAGGTCTCATGCCATATAAATCTCTAAATGCAAATGCTCCAACTCCAAATTCCAGACTGAATCCCAAGTAACACAAGCCTCCCGAGTATCCTTGATAAAGGAAACATTTGAGAAAACATGTACCTACTTCTTGTACTTCTCTACCTCTTTGATTATACCATCGCCAAGCATATCTATGTCATTATTTTTCCCGTAGAACTTAACAAATTCCACGCGAGGACTCATCAAGTACCTGCACGTAATGGGATGAAGATTAATGCCAAATTATATCACAAATTTGAGCGAATTGACACGGCAATGTATCCTTCATTAACACTGACCCATTGATCAAGTTGCCGTTAATTATATTGACAGACAAGAATCAAGATTGATCAAACTAAACATCATTTCACAAGGCAAAGATCAAGAGAACAAGAGTTAGCACAAGTGATAAAAGCTCTCTTACCCCAACCATGAAGTTGGGGGTTCGATCCTCACCCGCAACATAATACGCACATTTGAACCAAAAAAAAAAGTCAAAGGTCATGTAATTACAATGTATTTATACATAGTAGTACGCACATAAATCAATGGTCAAAGTTGACATTGGTTAAACCCCCAAAGTCAAGTGAGGACGATATATATGTAACCAAGGCACAATTAGTTCAAACTTCAAAAAGAGCATAAGTTTTATAAAACAACCGCCACATCTTACGCAATGTATTTATACATGTTGACACATAAATTAATGGTCAAAGCTCACATTAGTTGACCATCAAAGTCAAATAAGGATGATATAAATGGAATAAAGATAGTATTAACGTCAAACTTCAACAAGAATGAATTAAGAGAAATCATTTTGTAAAGACAAAAACTCATATGAGACCGTTGTATGTATAAAAGAGACCCATTTAGAGATACATACCTTGTTTTATGAATGGGCAACTTAATTGTATACAAACAACGATCTCACACAAGACTAAATTGTTTTGACAGTAGTCTAACTAACTATGGAGTACTTCCTATGATAGACAAGATATCAAGGAAATGTAATGAAGATACATAACCCTTTAACAGAAGATGCGCACTAAATAGTGCTATCTCATTATCAAAGTTCTACCAATAAGAAGAACAAAAGCCAAGGAGAAACGAATCTACCACAAAAAGGTTTTATTCATCAACCATACTTACATGACAATAGAGTGGTCAACCAGGTAATCCAAGCCTTCCTCTGTTGTCTTCATATAATATACTCTGTATGCACGAGCAACTTTCCGAATCTCTTCAGGATCACCAGTCAATCCAATCAACTTTGGATGGAACTCTGGAGTTTGGTAAACAGTGTTGAAGAAATGAACAAATGGCGATTAGCAACAACCATGTATTGAAGATAGAGTGTTTCAGAGGGGTCAGGTTTTAACAAATAGAAATACCACGACAAGGGGTCAGAGGACGTTAAGATCCAGGGAGATAAGAAATTACAATTTTACACGAAGATAATGCAACAGTGTAGAACCTCATTTTGTTACCCAAAAATGCCTACAAAAGAAGATTTGGGCAAGTAGCTTGTGTTTCTACAATAATGCTTATATTAAATTTGTGTTTGTGCGTAATGCAATTTTTTTTGCCCAAAAGTAGCCCACCTGGAAGATTTATACGGTAGCCTTACAAAAGAAAATCTGTCCCGCAATAATTCACTTTTAAGAACTTATGACATATTCTATCAGTCCCCTCTAGTGTATCCAGGACGAAGTTTAGATTAGCACCTTTGACATACTCACTGACTTGCTCAACATTGTCTCTTTCAGGATCAACAGATATAAAAACTGGTATGATCTCTATTCCTGACTTTTCTTCTGCAAAAAGCAAATGAAGACAAATTAGTATTCCCTCCCATTCTTTGAATTCATACCATTTATTGAATACATGTGAGTAGTATTTTATTCAACTAGATAGAGTGCGCAGTTCCACTGCCCAATTCATCAGATGGAAGTACTCCATAATTTTTTTTACTCCATAGTTTGTTTTAGTTTGTTTGCAAAAAGGTCTTTTTGAGTAGCCATCTGGATGATTTATATGATGGCCTTACAAACTATGTACTACGTCTATAAAGATGGAAAAGTAAGAAAACAGTAAGCTAGCCATATGAGGAGCAACTAAATAGAGTGCACAGTTCCACTGCCCAAATCATCAGGTAAGAAGGTAATTGGAAGATCAAGAGCCATATAAGCAAGTTTATGAAACAAATAATATATAAACTACAACATAAAGCAGTATTTACAGAATTTAAAAGCAGGGCAACTTACTTATCTTATCAACAGCGGCAGCAAGCTTTTGTAGTTCATCAGGGCAAATATCAGGACAGTGAGTGAAACCAAAATATATCACCGTCCATTTACCCAAAAAGTCTTTCTCAGTTACGTTTTTCCCTTCATGATTAACAAGCTTGAATGGGCCTCCTATAGCAGCTTGTCCCACAGATGGTCCCTGTCGTACCGAATTTGAGGCATTGTTTATCTCTGCAGGAAATTAAAATTGATGAGAAATTTCACAGATCAGAAGCATGAAGTACTCAGAGCATATTAAGTAAAGGGACAGTTATTCTTGCCGGTTTCCAGGGGAAAAAAAGCTTGTGGAGAGGAGGAAGAGATGAACCGGAAGAAGGCGAGGGAAAATGCACCGGCGCGATTTGCAATTTGACTCGAGAAGGACAAGGGACAACTACTAGTTTAAAATCATTACACATCTACCTTTGTGAATAAGGGTCAACAAAATAAGGAAATTTTCAATTTAGAGTATGTTACTCCATACTTGTTAGCATTACACGATATATGTCACATTTTACGTTTAACCATAGACTAAATATCACTCTGAAAAAATTTCACTCACAGAGAAAAACATGATTTGATTGTTAAGCTTGTATTGAAGCAAACTACTTAGCCAGGCTCGGAAACTGCATCGCAGCTAATTCACTGTGAAAACATTGCCTAGCAATGACACAACAACCAGTCTAATAATTTAATGCGAGTTCAAGTAAACCTGGGAACGATGAGTTAATTTACTATGAAAACATCTCAGCTAATTCACTATGAAAGTATTGCGCTCCCGATCCAGTAAAACAATTTGGGTGAATCCTCGCCCAATAAAAAATTATTTTGTGCAAGTTTATTGAGGTTCATGCGTGTTGCTGTTAAAGCTCCGAGGCTAGACATCAGAATTTAGTACGCAGTGTATGAAGCAGAGAGTAAATGTGTTCTCATAGACATCCAAGCCAACTGAAAGGATCTCAAAAGTGCAACGCTGCTCAATCTAAGAGGCATTTCCAACTTGGTATATCCATTTGGATTAGTTTTCTACCACTCAGTTCTCCGTCACTTTTAACTTCACCCTTGATTCAATTGGAACTCAATATTTCACAATCTAAAATGTACCTGATCAATAGTTCATTAAGGTCCAGATGTAATCTATTTTATGTGTCCAAGACTCTAAGCCCAACCCATTCCAATTCACATCAACCAACAATAATTCATACAACCAGGAAAAAAACACCAACTCACCATAGTAATCTACCTTCAATATGACGCTTCTTTTCCCGGTCATAATAGAATATAAGCCCTGCCCCCGTCAAAAGCAACAAAAGGAAGCTCAACCATGAAACAGGCTGCAAAACACCACAAGAGAAACATGGCATCACTAACAAATCACGGCTCAAATCTTATATCTATATATAAAACTGGGTTGGGAAGCTTTGGATGCACCACGTGGCATATTCAGCTTTAATTACAACCATTAATGACAACTTAATCATTAATTAGAGGCATTGATTGATTAGCATAAATATCAACAACAATTTAATAAAAGTTATTTACGGAGTACTATATAAACATTAAATACGTACAATGATTAATTCTAGAAGATATGTCGAGAAAATTTTGAAAGTAAGATTTTTATCATGAAAAATACTTTCGTATGAGTATAATTTTCACTATA
>VHZZ01014653.1:15968-36171 GCA_009801015.1 Silene noctiflora
TTATTATTATTATTATGAGATGCGCGCAGTCTTCATTGATATATCAATAAAGTTTACACGAAATCGGTGGGAAGCCGAGATACAATCTGGGCTCTCACTCCCTTAGCAACAACAAAGCTAAGTCTAGTAAAAATATAAGCGGCCGCACGAGCCCCTGCATCCTGAGACACAGAGAATTTCTGGATCCGTTTAAGCAAGGCAACAGCATCCGAATCCAGCTCCCCAAGTGAAGAAAAGGAGAAGGGAAGGAAACCATAACCAGCTGTCGCGCATAAATCCCTGTACTTAGCACACTTACGCTGAGCAGCATCAGCAACACCCCGGTCGGACACAAAATCAGTCAACCCAGTCTGAGTCAAGGGAGAAGACCATGTCAGATCGACGCACACATCTCGCCCTCTGTCCCACGAATAAAGAAGCAAATCCGCTGGACGAAGTGATCTGCCATGCCCATCAACCAGACCGATATCAACCTCCTTACCCGCAGAAATGCCAGACCTATAGCAGATGTCGAATAAGGTGTCACGAACAAGGTTATGCCGATGCTTAACCCCCACAGTACCAGTACAAGAAACAATGTGATCACCATAGACATCTCCAGCGAAAACCCGAGAGCAAGCAGGACACGGCCTTGATACCGTGAACAACGGAACACCCAGTCGATATCCAAGCACACTACGGTATGTCCTCCCGTTCATGGTCTGACCCAACCCAGAGATAGGTACCGCACGCAACCAATCAGACGAGTGAGCACCCTGCTGAGACTTCCACAATGCTAGCTGACGCGGAGTCAAAGAAAAAACAGATTCTGAAGTAGCAGCAACTGTTGCGAAATATATGTCTGCTAGTTTCTTCATAAGTTTAGGGACAGCGATTTCACAAGGATCACGTAGAAAAGCATAACCTGTAGTCTCAGTAAACACCCGCAAAGCATCATCGAAGGTAGGACCAGCATCAATGATACCAGAAGGTCGTATGAGCTTAGCCTGCAAATCAGCAGACTGCAAACGGGACGCCAAGAAAGTATAGTGTAAAACATCTCCTGCAGCATAAACACCGAGCCCACCAAGATGAAAAGGGAATGTGGCAAGGCGCCACTGCCAATCCCCAAAACCAGGCCCCGACGCRGTGACAATAYGTTCCAAGCTAGAACGAAGTGCTGCATCAAAACGAAGATGGACCGAACCAAAGACCCTCGGGGAACAAGTACGGAGGGTAAAGTAGAGCTTAGAAATACCAGTACAAGCTTTAAGCAGAAGCAACTCACATTGYGGGTCCTCAATCCGAGCGACTAAATCCATAAGCTCTATGGTCTTAGTCACTCTCTTCGCCACAAGCTCACTGCCAAAAATAGGACAAGTACTGACAGGTCCACCTAAAACAGAGACACCACGCAAAGGCCGAGCAATAGAAGGGGGGGAAACACCAGGAAGCCGACTCCGGGGATCCTCTATAGGCCAAAAGACCTCAGTCTTATCGACATTAAGATGGAGACCAAATCGAGGGCCATCGGCCATAATCAAATCCAAAACCTTCCCCGCCTCCAAAGTGTCCCCAACAATGGTGTCATCATCCAAGTACCAAGCCTGTAAACTCAAGTCAAACGAGTCCCGGATCTTGTACACTAAGAGATGCAAAACCAAAGCGAAAAGCAAAGGGCCCAAAGGATCACTTTGTTGGACACCCCGACAAGACCACAAGCAATGTTCCCCATAATAATTACTATTACTATTATAGAAATTAAAAGAAATAAAATATAAATTAAGAACTAAGAAGGAATTATAAATAAAGAAATATAAATTAAGAAATATAAAAAGAAATATTATTTATGAAATAATTATAAAATATGATTTATAAAATAATTATAGTTTATAATATAATTTTATAGAACGAACACGTTTATAAAAATGTAGTTGACTAGCGTTGACCATGACTAAAAATACGGGATTTTACATTCCAGCACAGTGCAGACTTGCTATAAAATACATAACTAATTCCCGAAAAATCCAATCGATGCAAGGCCAATTGGGTTGGAACCTTATGACTCTTTGCTACAACTATTATCTAAAGTACTTTTCCCAAATTCCAAACTTATCAAAGGTTTCCAGACCGATTTCCAAAAGCTGACAGAATTCGTCGCACAAAACGTAAAGCTTCATAAAACGGGTTTAAAACATCATTTTTGGGAAATTCCAAATCCTATTGTCATCTAGACACTTCAAAGATTATTCATGAAAAAGGCCTTGACCAGAATCGACATCTAATTTAGGGTTACGAACCATTTTCCACAACACAATCAAATTCGCATACCTTTAATTTCAGCAACAGGTTCATAAATAAATCACCTAGGACATACCACAAGGAATTTGGCTACGGAATTTGATATGCATAAACTAGACTTGAAATAAACGGGATTCTATTTTCAAACTGCTCGAAGACGAAGACTTTAAAACAGTATTAACAATTGAATGAAATCGACTTACAATAAGAGGAATCGAATTAGGTTGAAATAGGTGAGAAATCCCTAATCTGATCGAAGGACAAGCCAATCTTTCATCTTTCTCCCTCTCTCTGAGTTAGAAATGAGTTTATGGTTTAGGTTTTGGAAAATGGTGATTAAGAAATTACTTAAACCTTATAAATAAAATCCTCGGTCTAAAGTAAAAATGAAACCGAAGGATATAATCAAACTGATCCACTCGGTAGAGTAACACCGAACCACTCGACCGAGTGGCCACTGCTCGGTCGAGTAACCACAAAACATAACCAAGCCAAAAACTCAATTCACTCGGTCAACCTCTACTCGCCCGAGTGCATTCCACTTGGTCGAGTACACCCCCATACTCGACCGAGTACTTAACCCAGAAATACGGAGTATTACACAGCCATTTCATTTCACCGGCACGACACAAAACCCACATTCATGGGTATGGGCTGTGCCATTTTCTCCTTCAAGCACGGTGGGCCAACACGAGGCACGACAAGCACGGTTCACTTCCATCTCTAACGTTGGGTTAAAGTGTTCTTGACACGTTTACATATGTCACGAACTCGAACGCGACATGACTCGACCCAATGCGTTTGACAGGTCTAATCCTAACCCATCTCTCCCAAGGGCAATTCTCATTTGTGACGGAAGGTATCCGTCACTTTGAGAAGACGGGTATCAAATTGTGAGACAAAAGACCCATGAGAGGAGAGAGGAAAGCAAGTGGAGGGGTGCCCACCTTTTGCTTTATTCGTTTTGTGAGTGGCATTACCCATCACAAATACCGACCCGTCACAAGGGAGACGCTTTGCTCTCCCAAACCTTTGCCTTCACACAAGACGTCAAGACACACTCCATCCCTTCCACTCACCAATACACTTCAGTTGTTCACTTCACTAGTGAAAAGCACAATTTCCCACTCTTTTTCCAGTTTTCCAATTTTTCCCTTTTTCCCTTTTTCTTCTTTCGTCCTTTTCATCTGAATAAAAATCCTTTCTTTTCTACTTTGACGACATTTTTTGCAGAAATTAAATTTTACCCATTTGAATTTTTCAAGAACCCAATAAAACCCAACAGATATAATAACTTTCACTCCTTTTGCTCATTAAATTTCCCTCTTCACTCCTGATAATGCAGCACAAATACATCCTCTGTGCTCTTTAATTAGCCTTTATTTTTATTTTTTCAAATTTTGGTACATTTCCTTTTAAAAATGGCGTTATTGGGTAGGAAGATTGTGGTTGTTTTTCTCTGTTTTATGCTTTTGTTTTCTTCAGCTTCAGCTTCTGCTTCACCTGCTAGTAAGTTGAAGAACCCTCTTAATTTTGCACCAGTTTGATTCGCTAATGTATTTATGCGAGTTAGTCTTATTTAAGATCGTCTTAATATCATTAAATGAAACAGGTAGCGTAGATTGAGGTTGTTTTAGTTTAAAATGGACTCAAATGAGATTATATTATTTTTTGTTGTTTGCAGAAATAGTAAGTGGGGTTCTGTCAAGTTCCATAGCAAAGCTTATGAAATGGGTGTGGTCACTTAAAAGTAACACAAAAACAGGTAACTTATTGGATCTCCTTTGTTAGATTTCACTTCCTTATAATAAAATGTGACTTGATTGGTTTTTGAAAGTGATGATGATGTTAATGGTAATTACAGCAATATCGGGGCGTTCAATGATGAAATATGAGAGCGGGTATAATGTCGAGACGGTGTTTGATGGAAGTAAGCTTGGAATTGAACCTTATTCAATCCAACTTCTTCCAAATGGAGACCTTCTCATTTTGGACTCTGCTAATAGCAATCTTTACACTATCTCCTCTTCACTCTCCCTTTGTAAGTCGCTTTTTCAGATTCTCAATATTACGTCATTCAATATCATCTTATATCACCCCAAATCATCGCCTTTATATTGCCCTCATTTGACTTTGATCATTACCACATCTCAACTTTTTCCTATATTTATCTAAATAAATGTAGATTTCTCATGTTTGATTTATCACAATAACTTCTATGGTTATATTTTATATTGCCCTCATTTGACTTGACCTGTTTTTAACCTTCTCATGTGTTATAGTGATGGGGGATTCTTAATAATATTGGATTAATAGGTCATTTTTTTTGGTTGGGTTGCTTAATTTACCTCAATTTATCTTTATTTTTTCTTCTTATGGATATATAATTGATAGGAGTATCACTTTTGGTAGATGAACTTACTTTAAAAGCGTGACTTGTGATGGTCAAGCTGGGTTTACTTTGCTTGTGGTACGGCTTCTTTTTCAAGCTTTCGTTCTGCTCATGCAACATGCTGTTTAATACCTTATGAATTTGTCCTTTGAATTTATTAGACTTTTTTTTTCTTTTTTTTTTTTGATATAGTGGTTTTGATTTGAATTCCAAGCTAGTGTTTTTTGTTTTTTTGACAAGGGAAGTAACTTCAAGCTAGACTATTGAATTATTGGTTGTCCTTCATTTCTTGTTCTTTTCTGATTTATGTTATAGAAAGTATATGTGCAGACATGTGCATGTGCTTTGTTTATTTGGGCATGTCCATGTTGTGATTCAATAAGATATGCAGACAGCAGGCCAAAGCTGGTGGCTGGGTCAGCTGAGGGATACTCTGGTCATGTAGATGGGAAACACAGGGAGGCAAAGATGAACCATCCTAAAGGCGTTGCTGTAGATGACAAAGGAAACATTTATGTGGCTGATACTGTTAACATGGCAATCAGGAAGATCAGCGATGCAGGTATATTTTGGATGAGTCAGCTAAGCAAAACTAACTAAAAGACTCGTGCCTATGGCGAGGAAAGGGGGTTGGTTGTACACGATAATACCTCTGTGTTTTGTTGAAAACACGTATAGGTGAAATCCAAATAACCCATGATGCAATTTGCATCAAATGTTACATCTAGACCTTGCATAACTGACCTGACCTGATCTCTATCTCATCAAAATAACCTGAATATGACCCAAAACATAAATTGATACAATCTGACCCAAGCTTTACTACCCCTGAACTGGCCCACATCCTGAAATGACCTGATTACAATACACACAAAACCAACCCGACACGAATATACCCGGCCCAAACCTGTTTGCCAAGTGTAGTTTATTGAGCAGCAGCTACTTGGAATGTGGTATAAATGATCCCATTTTTAATGTTTCATAATTTCCATTATATTTATTATGCTAATTGATCTTCGATATTGCAGGAGTGACAACAATTGCTGGAGGGAAATGGAGCCAAAGGGGAGGGCATGTGGATGGACCGAGTGAAGAAGCTAAGTTTTCCAGTGATTTTGATGTGGTCTATGTTGGAAGCAGCTGCTCCTTGCTGGTCATCGATAGGGGGAATCGAGCAATCCGAGAAATCCAACTCCATTTTGATGACTGTGCTTATCAGTATGAAAGTGGCTTCCCTCTTGGTAATCTGACACTTTGATACTGCATTTCTGCAACAAAATTTACCCAATTTTGTTCTTCCTAAGTGACCCCAGTCACCCACTTTATCTTACCCCATTTTGTCAAATTTGTCAGGAATCATTGTTCTGTTAGCTGCTGGGTTCTTTGGCTACATGCTGGCCCTGTTGCAAAGACGAGTAGGTTCCATTGTTTCTTCTCAAAATGTAATACACTCTTGCTTTGATATCTGAATTTTTTTTTTTAATCTTTTGATACTCGATCTTCCAATTGCATTTCAGAAAACTACTTTAATATAAACGATCAAACTTTCTTGTGTTTCTTAAATCTTGTGCCACACTTTTTTGATGATGTAAAAAATTATGAGCCTTTATTCTATCGTTTGACTTACGAAACCTTGTTGATGATGTACAGACAACAGAAATCACTACGCCAAATCCGTACCAGAAGCCTCTAAAATCAGTGCGGCCACCACTGATCCCAACTGAAGAAGAATCAGAGAAGCAGGTGGAAAGCTTTTTCGGGTCATTGGGGAAGTTACTTACTGCTGCTGCCACATCAGCCATGGAAATTGTGACAACTATATTTCCAGTTTTCAAGAGAAAGCCAGTGCCGTATCAGTACCAAAATCAAGGGAGCTACCAGCAACACACTGGTTGGCAGTCACAGGAAAGCTTTGAGATACCTAAGGAAGAGGAGCCTCCTTCCATTGAAACCAGGGCACCTACCCCAAAGAAAACCTATGCTTTCATGGCTAAAGATGCTGACAAGATGCAGCAATTGAGACAAAGCCGAGTTTTGTACACTGAATTTCAGCAACAGCAGCAGAAACAGCAGAACCGTCATCAGCACCACTCGGCCATCCCTCATACTTACTATGAACAAAGCTGTGAGAAAACCAATGAAATTGTGTTTGGTGCGGTCCAGGACTTGGGTCAACGTGAATCGGTTATACGACCTACTCCATATGCTATGGATTCATCTATTCGATACAGAAATGGGTATACCCGTAGTTTCCCATCCTATACATAAGTTGGATTTGTATTTGTTAGCTTAAGCCATGTCTTCCTATCTTCCCTAAACAATACTTTGATCTTCCATATGATAATCCCTTTTTGAAGGAATTGTAGCAGTAGCAGCAGCAGTAGTATTAAGTATTTTATTGTTCACTCGAGAGCGCTCAATTGTCAGCCCCAAACTCATTGAGGCCTTTTGCACTAGAAACGACACCCTTACCTTCTTTCCACTAAATGGTCTGATGTGATCATATTTACTCATAGGTTTGATCTATAGTTTTAAAACTTGATCGCATAAACCGTAGTGTGACAAGGTAATGTAACATCTTGTTTGACTAGCAAGTTGGAGAGCGTATTTGCTCGTTTACCGTAAACTGACTATTATCGTGCTTATGATTAATTATTGTTTATCGAGCTGATCCACAAGGAGATCCAGAAAATTTGAAATTGTTTAAGTTGAGAAGAAGCCAAATGTTATTGTCAAGTTGTTATAAAACGTTATGAGCATTAATCCCTAAGTATGGTATATTTGTTGTTGGCTACATTTTATATTCCAGATTCCCGGAAAAAACATATAAAGAGCCAAGTAGAAATAATCATAATTAATAAGGAAGTGTCAGACTTAAGTGCGTTGTTGTCGCAAGAATATGGGCTGAGAAATTCCCAGTTTCTTACTGTCAGGGCTCCTGCAGATGTACACACACCCACTGCAGCTCGAAAACACATCTCACAAGCATGGGGGTTGTTGTTCAGTAACTCATTTTCTATGTTAAGTTTACCATTATTTGTTGCTCAACTGTTCTTCCTTTAGTTTTCCCAAGTGAAACTACAAAATCACATATGATGGTAGTATATGTATAGACTACAGAAACAGTGGACCCATGGAGTGTACATCAGTATTTTTTTATTGTTGGACTATTATTATTATTATTATTATTATTATTATTATTATTATTATACATGCATTTTTAATCTAGACGGAATCCAAACTCGGGTCATAGTATCACTCCCCAAGTCCTCGTGACTTCACTCGACACAGATGCATTTCAATCCCAAGTCAATTTCACTCATCACTACTTGACCGACTAAGCTAGTAAACTAGTACTACACATTAACCTATTTTACCGTTAATTAATAACGTACTTCGTGATTACTTGATTTTGGTGTGGAAGATAAGTGGTCATACAAATTTCATCATGTTAATAGGGGTTATAGTTAGAGAAGCATTCACTTATAAGAATGCACCCGTAACCGTAATACCGCATTGCTTTTACGCTTCCGTGTAGAAAGCTGGAAAACTCCGAGGCCCCATTGCGTTGATTTAACATGGAGTAGTTCATTTTCAAATAACCCATAATATAAATTGAGTATTTTACTATATATACGCACCTGGTATTTTAATCCTTCTAATTTTACTCTTACCCTTTACTCAAGTCTTTGACCAAAACAAAAGACTTCCAAAACCACAAGCATTAGCCTTGTCATTGAATAGTGACAAACAAACAGTTAAAAACATCTTAGTTATTTACAACTACTCAAGAGAGGTTTCATCTCCTCTTGACCACACTCGACACCCCAATGAACGGACCATCAGACGTAGATGACCTATGAGAATCTTCAGTGAAATTCGTAATGCTTGCTTCCATTAAACCATCAATCTGACGAGGGACAAGTCCATCTTTTTCCACCACATCTTCTAGCTTCAAAACATTTCCAGATAATCCAAGGTCTTCATCAGAAGTTATGAGATCCTTCAACTGATTAGCATACTTTTGTGAAATTACAAAACCAGAGCTACCCGGGTTATCACATTCCAAAAGAGAAACAGGGTCCTTAACAGTACTACAACTGAGGTTGGATCTATATGTCCAAAATCCAAACATAAGAGAGACATGAGATACTACTAGCGTAATAAGCTGCCTAAGAAATGAGATTATTGAGCTAACAGTTGCGTTTCTGATGCCGAAGCAAGGCATCGGTGCTTGTCTCTCCAGTTTCATTCGGTAAGTCGTCCATGATTTGCTGAGATTGAGAAGATTGGGCTCCTGTCTAAAAAAATTACCTTAGAAAGGCTAAGAGAATCCTAGCTTAAAATTTAGAGAAAAGATGGTCGACTTACATGTGGCATTATATACGGACGAACTGCAAATCCAATGACTAATCCGACCAAGCATGGAACGATCAGTGCCGAAGCCCATATTACACTCGCTCCTAAACCTAGAGAAGCCAAACCATATGTTTTAGATTGATGAAGAAATTGATGGTTATGCCTCTGTCCCAAAATTACTGAGAAATCATGACGGGCTTTTTAAGGTCCATAACGAGAATTTCTCATCAGTGTTACAATTGTTCTCTTTTTTTTGTTTCCTTTCTTTTGTTGACAATGAAAGTGTTTACTTCTATATTACTTTGTCACAGCACTTTGGCTGCATGTCTCATGTTTGGCCCTCTAACCTTCCGACACTTCATTTTAGACCAAAAGCGTGAAACTTTTAGCAAAGTACTAGTGTTTGAGACTGCCTCTGGTACTTGCAGCTACGTAAGAGTAACATAGCTTTACTCCCTACTATGAGAATAAGGAGTAGAGATTGTGTAGTTAAGAATATGAAGGAACAAAAATAAGGACACAATATCAACGACTAGATAGCAGTTAGTTCAACAAAGGAGAATACTCCCCAGGCTAAAGCGAATACCAGAGTAAACACCATAATGTCAAGCAACATAGGCAGAAACAAAGTGAGTGAAGCGACACAACAGGATGCAGGTCTAAAATGTCAGCATAATTGACAGAGTGAAGAAGCTCTTCATGGCAAAATGTCATGAAGACAGTATACAAGCTGTATTTTCTAATTAATTTGTCACTTCGGCATGTTGAAAATCGACAATGGATACAATGAATAAATGAGGCCAACAAAACTCTAGGCCAGAATCTTAGAGCCACAAAGGCATCATCCTTGTTGGTCAAGGTATATGACCTACCAAAACTCTCTTACTGTCGCTTCTGCCTTGTTTATCAAATAACAGTAAAATTACCCCCAGTGCTTTTAGGGATCCTACAAATAACGAGGCAAGGAGCTAGGGGGTCAAATGCATGGAACCTTAACCCTGTCATGAGTCACAAAGAGGATGTTTCCAAATGACCTTTAACAGGAATTGCACGGAATAACTTCCACTTCTAATAAGAAAAGAGTGCAACCAATCTAGAATCTCAAAAAATAGAAAGTCTTTAGCTCCATTGAAAATGCAAAGATGCTTAGTTTACCATGCAAGTAAAATTTATTCTCAAAGGTTACAGTCTATTCTTGGGCCAAGAATTTAGCCAGAGATGGCAAAAACACAATTTCTACATCCAGATGATCACAGATTAGATTTTGAACTTCACACAATATAGACGAAGGCCTCGTGTAGAAAAGGAAGGAAACAAGTTCCATTATTTCCTAAGTTGGTTAAGGGAAATGGCGGGATCTATTTCCAGATGATCACAGATTAGATTTTGAACTTCACACAATATAGACTAGGGCCTCGTGCAGAAAAGGAAGGAAACAAGTTCCATTATTTCCTAAGTTGGATTCAAGGGAAATGGCGGGATCTATTTTCCGTCTTAATTAAGATGTTTCTAAGATAGGAATGGTTTGGAAGGAAATGATTCTACCACCCAACTTGTATCCAAACATAGCATACATAGGGTAATAGTGCAATATCCCAATTTTCTATGTTTTTGACCCCTTCCACAATATCTATCACTGGGAGAGGGAAGAAGATAATGCAGAAAAGTCAAGGACATTGTTTTGACGGTGGTACTAATTCTCGGTTGAGATCCAGCTGCAGTGGGGTGTTTTAGTCAATATTCAACCGTAATCGTTTCTATACACGGTTCTGACAACCAAAACCTTGTAACTCGGTCAGGATGCAGTGTCACAATTAATTTTAAACACCATGGTTTAGAGTTCACACAATTGAGCTTTCAATTAGTTGCAACAATGAATAAGAGATGTACCAGACTTGTGAGAACCACAATCCTCTTGCTTTAGATTGATCAGGCGGATCAGTTTATTCCCATGGTCCATAACAAGCAGAGCACACATCTCTGGAACAAAGGTTAGCTCATAATCTGCTGAAAAAGTTACATTTCGTCCTGGTCCATCAGTGCGACCAGGTATCTTTGAGTATCCGCCCGCAATAGTGGTGGTGACACCTGTAAATCAATGAAGTAACTAGTACAGTAATCTCGGTTTCAGACTCAAAGTGTAATCATATATGAGATCATTCCTACAAGGCTGAAAGTCTGTAATGCCGTTAAAAGTGGATGAACAACTCATTTCAAATTTTATCGTTAGTTATTCAGCTAGGATACCTATTCCTCACCGAACAGCCACACGTATTAAAGATGTTGTCTTACCTTATGTAGGTTGATCTTGTTAATAAAAATGTTTTGAAATGTAAAGTGATAACAGCAATCTGCCAATTAGACAACGATTATTATCTCAAGAGTTAATCTGCCACAATACTTTAACAGCTTGCACGTACAAGATATATTCTGTTAGGTCACTAGCTTCTTGTTTCCACGAAATGTGAATATGACGTTCCTAAGAGTATGGCGCAGTTAGCCAAGCAAACCCATCTTAAATGCTACATTCATAAGGCATCACTTAATTCAGCGTCTGTGGATTGTAACTTGTAGGGAGTATATTAAACCATCGACAAACATTATGGTTAAACAGCACAAGCCCTTGTGAACTACGGATACATACTTTACTGTGTAAATCACAATCTAAACCAATAATGACGAGGTTTCACCTCATTCAGGCGTATCAGGACAATGCTTGCAACTAATAATGTTGTCAACAAAGTGAGACAAAGATACAGATAAGGAGCAAGTGAACTCTACCTGTGCGACTAATTTTTCTAACAGCGAAATTGCCTCTATCAGCAACATACGCATTTCCCTTAGAATCCACAGTAAAGCTCCTGGGTTTATTAAACATAGCTGAAATTGCATCACCATCAGCATAACCCTTTTGATTTCCAACATACCTCTTCATCACGCTTTCTGAGCAATTCAACAAACAATTTCAACGAGTATCAGATAAAGTAAATCTATACTTGTGAACCACATTGTACAACATACATACATCCTGAATTATGAGTAGCTTCACATGGAATTCTATACAGGTACCTAACAAGGATCTGTCTAGAAGTTAAATTAAGACATTTACCACCATCCCTATTTAAGTGTCCAAGTTTCCGTCTCTTCTACCCGTCAGCATAAAGAATAATGAAGAGTCCATGACTTGGATGATCAAATATAGAGATCTAAATACTTTCACTCATTTAGTGACTCATCGCATCTAATGTCCCAACAAATTCTCCTTTCTACACACGCAACTGTCTAGACGTTTGACAATAGTATTACATCATACTTCCTCCATTTCATTCAATTCTATACGTTTGCTTTTTGAGCACTATTCATAAGTGGGAAGAATCTTCGATACAACTTCTAATATATAGCATAAAAGATAGTCAGGTGAGATCTTGTTTAAATTGTCTTACCGAGTACATTGTAAATATCAAATTTTTATAATTTTTATTACATCGTAACTAAAGATATGAACGAAAGAAAATGAGCATTGATATACGTGAATAAAGTATATGTATAGAATTGAATAAAATGGAGGAAGTATTATTTTCTAGTGGTGATGCATCAAAGGATCTCAACAACAAATTTGGGGTTGTTATGGTGGCTCATAACTTGCACACATTAGTGAAAGGGCTGCTCATAGATGCGTTTATTACTGAAAGATCCATACGCGCCAAAATAAGCATCCTTACTCGTTTGGAAAGGGGTAACCATTACAAGGAAAACAGAGGGCAAAAGTGAGGACAATAGGAAGAAAGTGATAGTGGTGAAAGGAGGCAAAAACAGTGGTACTGGTTGGGGAAAGATTATCCCCATTACTGGTGTAAAAGTTGGTCTCTCTTACTTCCGTTTCTCCTTCCACTACCCCAACCATCAACCCATTTCCATTGTATTCGACACTGATTACCGAAGTAACAATTACCCCTTTCCAAACCAAGTCGAGCCAAGTCAGCGGGCTTACAAAATTTCACACTACACTAATTATTTACTTGTGTTACCACTGTAAGGGCGAACCTAGAAATAAAATTTTGGGGTAGCGAATTTTCCTCGTGTTGTTTTATACTAATATAAAAGTTCATATATAAGAATTTTGGGTAACAAAAGCCGATAATTTTAACCATTTTTTTGGAAATTTGGGATAGCGAGTGTTATCCTTTGCTACTAGCTAGGTCCCCAAGATCACTCTAACCCATATCCCCTTTATTCTTAATTTCAAAAAAATTCACTACTTTTGAGATTGAAGGAAACAAGCATCAAATATGAAGGAGAAGAAAAGATTGAACCTTGGGAAAGTGGGAAAGAAAGAGTGTAAAAGACACTAGCAGAGGAATCAAGAAGAAGGAGATCATGTGATAGTGATCTAGAAACAGCAGAGTGTGGGTTTATCTGTAGCTTGTTACCATCAATCACTGTTGTTACTGTGTACCCATCTTCATATATCATGTCTCCATACCCTACAAACAGAATATTCAAAACCCTTGAATACTCCTCAAATTAATACTCCCATAAAAACATACAAAACATGAATGAGTTGAATATGATACCATGGAAGATGACAATGTTGAAAAAGGTGAACAACGCAAGGTAAGGGAGATTAGCAGCCATTCTGCACCACTTTACTAAATGCGTACTATGCGTTTCCCCAATTTTATTCAACTGCGTTTTTACCCTCAAAAACTTCTTGCCCACAACCTTTTTTTCTGAAAGTATAATAAACAACTCGTATGCGTTGGGTAAGAAAGGCGAGAGTTATATTACACTTATGCCCGCTTCTTTTGAAGTGAAACCGATTTCATCTGAACTGAATTGAATTTATAGGATCTTATTTGAACTGAACTTATAAGATCTGAATTGAACTTACTGGATCTTAACTTAAATGAACTTATAAATCTGAACTTAACTAAACTTATAGGAACTGAACTTATAGAATTTGAACTAAATTACAGGATCCATTAAATTAATTAATTTAATTTAACTTAATAATAATAATAATAATAATAATAATAATAATAATAATAATATTGTTGTTGTTGTTGTTGTTGTTATTACTATTACTATTATTTTTTTTAGTTAAGGAAACCTTGTTCTTGTTATTGTTATTGTTGTTATTGTTATTATGATTCATATTATTGTTATTACTATATTATTATTATTATTATTATTATTATTATTATTATTATTATTATTATTATTATTATTATTATTATTATTATTATTATTATAAAAACGCAACCTTTATTGATAGATCAAAGCAAAGTTTTACAAGAAATTGGTGGGCAGCCGAGATACAATCTGGGTCCCCACCCCCTTAGCTATAACAAAGTTAAGTCGAGTAAAAATAAAAGCAGTTGCACGTACCCCGGCATCCTGAGACACAGAATATTTCTGAATCCGCTTGAGTAAAGCATTAGCATCCGCCTCCAACTCCCTCAAGGAAGAGAAAGAAAAAGGGACAAACCATAGCCGATCGTCGTACACAAGCCCTGATACGCACATTTGCGCCGAGCAGCATCAACCACCACGCGTCCGGGCATGAAATCAGTCATCCCAGACTGAGTCAAGGGGGAAGACCCAGTCAGATCCACACAAACATCACGCCCTCTGTCCCAAGAATAAAACAATAAATTCGCGGGACATATGGACCTGTCATGTCCATCGACCAAACCGATATCCACCTCCTTACCAGCAGAGATTCCAGAGCGGAAGCAGATATCCATGAGAGTGTCACGAACAATGTTATGCCGGTGTTTAATGCCAACAACACCAGCACACGACACAGCATGATCCCCGAATATATCCCCATCAAAGACCCGAGAACAAGCAGAGCACGGCCCAGGTATCGAAAACAAAGGAATACCCAACTGGTAACTGAGCACACAGCGATAAGTCCTCCCGTTCATAGTCTGTCCCAACCCGGAAATAGGGATTGCACGTGGCCAATCATATGCGTGATCACCCTGCTGCGACTTCCACAACCCAACCCGTCGAGGAGTCAAGGAGAAAACCGAGTATGCCGTAGCAACAACCCTCGTGAAATATATGTCTGCCAGTTTATTCATAAGTTTGGGGGCAGCGATCTCACTAGGACTACGCAGAAGGTCAGAACCCGTAACCTCATTAAATACACTCAAAGTCGCATCAAAAGAAGGTCCAGAAACCACAACACTAGAGGCTCGTAGGAGCTTAGCCTGTAACTCTGCAAACTGCAATCGAGATGCCATAAAAGCATAATGGAGAACATCTCCAGTAGCATACACACCAAGCCCTCCGAAGCCAAACGAGAGGGTGGCAAGCCGCCACTGCCAGTCACCAAAACCAGGGCCAGAGGCAGTAATAATACGTTCCAAATGAGAACGAAGCGCCGAGTCAAAGGAAAGCTTAGCAGCTGCAAAAACAGAAGGTGAACAAGTACGTAAAGCAAAATAGAGTTTCGAAATACCAGTACAAGCCCGGAGCAACAACAACTCGCACTATGGATCATCAATCATCACAACAGAATCCATAAGCTCGATGGTCTTAGTCACTCTCCTTACCACAAGCTCACTGCTGAAATCATGGCACACACTCACAGGGCCACCAAGAACTTTGACACCACGCAACGGCCTAACAATAGCAGGGGGGAAAACACCAGGAAGCCTACTCCTAGGATCCTCCTGAGGCCAAAAGACCTCGGTTTTACCAACATTAAGATGAAGGCCCAATTGAGGACCATCCTCCATAATCAGCTCCAAAACCTTCCCTACAACCAAGGTGTCCCCGACAATAGTGCCATCATCCAAGTACCAAGCCTGTAAACTCAAGTCGAAAGAGTCCCGGATCTTACAAATCAAGGGATGTAACGCCAAATCGAAAAGCAAAGGACCCAAAGGGTCACCTTGCTGGACCCCCTAACAAGACCACAAGCTGTGCTCACCATAATATAAACGGGCAGGACTAGAATAGCAAAACTCCACCCATCGGGAAAGAATAGGGCAACGGAGACAAACCTCTCATAACATGACCTCACGATCGATCAAGTTAAAAGCATTCTGGAAGTCAGCCAAAAGCATAGAAAGGCCCATCTCATTGCCGCGAGCCTCAAAAAACCGATTCAAGGCATGCAAAATAGCCTCGCCTCCGCTAGATACCCCGACCCCAAACTGAAGACCAGCAACATAGCCACTCAACGACGGTCCAATCAAGAAAGCACCAACCTTAGAGACAAGCCGCCTCCAAATCGTACCCACAGCAATAGGACGAATACCACCACCTGGTTTAACAAGCGGGGTGAGCGGAGCACTAGCAATGTACTCACCGAGAACTTGCGAACATCTTCCCTCAAGAAAAAGGTTAACCATCTGAGTGATAGAGGCGATCAAATCATCTGAAACAGCAACAGCAGCTCCGCTCAAACAGTCCAAAAGATGTTGGGCCCGAAAACCATCCCTCCCACAAGAAGTGCCACGCGGAGAACCCCTAATCATATCCAAAACAACCGTCGCGGATGCAATGAGGGGTTGGTGAGTAACAAGTAAAAGAGGCAAGGCGGGAGAAGGAACGATATGGTGCTTAGCTATCAAAGCCTCAAGAATACCAGTAGTGTAAGGAGCAATGCCGGAAGACGAAAGCACCCGAACAACGGCAGTGTAATGACCGTCACAAATCTTCCTCCGACACTGCCTAACATTAAGCTCACTCAAGTCAAGGTCCTCCTCCACACTAAAAGAAAGAGAAACCTCATCTAAGGTCTCCTGTAGAAGCTGCAAAATGCCACCAGACACACCCCAAGTACGAATGGCACTAGTAATACTCTCCTCCTGACGCTGACGCCTGACAACGGTCCTACACTCAAGATTAATTCTCGGGGAAAAGGTCTTAAGTATACAAAGAGGCAACACAAGCAAGCTAACCCAATAAGAGAGATCAGCAGGAGAGTTGGCCACATCATCTAGGGCCCTCTTTAGAACCCGAGAAAACCCAAGACGACACTTAGGAGGGATGGATTTCACTGTGTGCAATCCCTTAGACAATAAGCGATCAAGCGAACGAACAGTCAACCCCACAAGCTCAACCCCAACATCAGACGAAGGAACCGACGGAGACGGAGCAGGAGGTCTGGGAATATCATAAATAAGAAAACGAGCAAGGCCATCACCACAATCCGGAGGCGCCACAAAATCCCCCCAACCATGTCGACACCGAGAACGAAAGGTATGAGTTTTAAGACATACCCCACATAACCAAATACCCATACGCTTCAACGTAATCTCGGCCTCAGAAAAAAAAAAAAAACAAACTAGTAGAGAGAGTTTGACGAGTAATCACCTGAGCATCTCTGCTAAAATGTCGATCCCGTAGGTGCGTGATCAAGGAGGTCTTAACAAGACCACGACCACCCCCATCTTTACACCCACAAATACCCACAAAGGGACAGTGATAACGAACCAACTCATGCATGAAAAGAAAGAAGCAAAAATAAATCAAAATAAGAAAGAAAATAACACACACGTGATCACGTGCATGGAGAAGGAGCAAACACACACACACATAGCAACCAACTCCAAAACCCGAACCCGCAATCTAATGAAGCTGCAACACGCGATCACACACACAACCCACGCATGCGAAGCACCACCGGAATAAGGCGGAGGCAACGACGAGAAACAACCCACGACAGCAAACCCACACAAGCCCACTGCCAACCCGTGAATGTTTCCCAGGCCAAGAAAAAAACAGACGACGACAGAGGTGGCGGCCAACACCAGCCCCATGAAAACCCCAAGCAACATCCACACCACCCCGACGGCAGAGGTAGCGGCCAACAGCAGCAGCAAGCCAGAAAAGCCCTAAAACAACGACCACAAGCGACGGGAAGGCCGGCGAAGGGAACCACCGAAGACGACACTAACCCAAGATCAGCTGTAACACCCCCATATACCAAGGTGCCTTACCAAGACCATCTTAGTATATAAAGGTGCTACCATCTCGGTTACCCGATGTACAGTAGATCAAAGAAAACCATTAAGAAACAACATTTAACGATTAAAGTTTAAGTGATACAAATCCAAAACCAAAATTCCTTAAAGTGAGATACAACCGTCTCAAAACTAGAATATTAAAACCAAATACCAAAAGTATTGAAATCAAACTATCATAAGACACAGCGGAAGACTAGCTACGAGACTCAGTGATGACTCCATCCCAAGCAACCCGCGAACTATCCAAGCCATACCTGTCAATCAACTGCTCACCACCCCCGAATGGATCATCACAGATACCAACAAATAACGGGGTCAGTTACTGCATAACACAATAAAGCAATCTTAATATCACATCACACTCCTCTAACATCACCAACACCATACATCTGACTACACACCAAGTGTGTAGCCCTGCCAGTGGGGACAACAACCTTTACCACCTAAGCCCCGCTCACATCATAGAGCGTAAAACCCATGATCCTTAATGTGCACATCCCCCTTGTGACGGGAACCACAAGGGGCGAACAAGGGCGTGAAGCCATTCCCGCAAATGGACTCCACTCAGCCGAGGGCGCACCTCGCGAACCACATTCATTACACAACCACAATAATAATCATGCCAATATCTCAATCATGCTCATATATCACATCGTCACAATTACAYATACAATAACTGAGTAGGGAAAACCCTACCTGAGACGAATGTCACAAAGCTAGCGCAAGCAAATTCAAAATATATCCTCTGCGAAGTCATCTCCTAAACAATTAAACATCCAAATCACAAACAATACAACAATTACTCCCAAAACCCCCAATTTACCCCATTCGGGTTTAAACAAAATTACATAATCAACATAAAACTGGTACAAGAGTCTTACCCTCGACACGACGATCGCAGTGATATCAAAAGCTCAAAATACGACGAACGGACGCCTTGATTTGAGAGTAAAAAGGGAGAGTAGATCTTGTTTTGTTTGAACGATGTGAAAGTTGTAAAGTAAAAGTAAAAACTGATGTAAAGATGCGTTGATATTATAAAATAACCTCTCCCCTTTTACTTTAAAATCAAACCGAGTAAAACCCGTAACTCGAAGCTACTCGATCGAGTAACTAACGTACTCGATCGAGTAAGCCTTACTCGATCGAGTTGACCCAACTCGGTCGAGTATCTAACGAGCAGAACACTGCCAGACTCTGATTCTTACTTACTCGATAAAGTACCGTCTACTCGACAGAGTACTCAAAGGTAAAAAAACACAGTGTATTACAATCTTCCCTCCTTAAAACGAACTTCGTCCATGAAGTTCAAACCCAAACCGAAAACAAAACTCCACATACTCAAAACCACACAACCAACTACTTACAACCCAACATAATACTCAAAATACGACACTAACAACCCGAAAACATGCTTAAGACTCAACCAAGACTGTAGCAAAACTTATGGAAAAACTCACGCGATCATCTTCTACCCCCCTTAAAGAAACAAGGTTACGTCCCCGTAACCAAACATACCTGCTCAAAAAGATGAGGATAGCGCTCCTTCATGGCCTCTTCTGCCTCCCAAGTCGCTTCCTCTACAATGTGGTTAAACCACAACACCTTAAGCAACACCGTCTCCCCATTCCTAGTCTTGCGAACCTTGTGATCCAAGACTTCCTTAGGCATCTCCACATAGGTTAAGGACTCATCTAACTCGATGTTCTCAACTTCTAGCACATGAGAAGGATCACTCACATACTTCCGGAGTTAAGACATATGAAAGACATTATGCACTTGATCCAAAGCTGGTGGTAAAGCTAAACGATATGCAACTTCACCCACACGATCCAAGATCTCATAAGGGCCAATGAACTTCTGACTTAACTTTCCTTTCCTAAAAAATCTCATCACCCCACGCATGGGTGACACCTTCAACAACACATTATCCCCAACTTGGAACTTGATATCCCGACGATGTAAGTCTGCATAACTCTTTTGTCGATCCTGTGCTGCTTTCATCTTTTGCCGGATTAGCCTCACTTGCTCAACCATATCCTGAACCATCTGTGGTCCTAAAACCACTGCCTTAGCGCTGTCGTCCCAACAAATGTTGGAGTGAGTGTCCTCAACAATAGTGCGATCACGATGACGGTTTAAATATCGTTATTATAAACTCAATTTAAGAATACACAAGGGATGA